>UYRU01042088.1:13051-32179 GCA_900617775.1 Dibothriocephalus latus | reverse complement strand
GGATCTTATCCTAGTTTACAAGATAACAAACGGTCTTGAGAAAGGATTACGCGTTGAGGACATGTTTCAGTGGCACCTCTTGCCCCATCTCCGTGGGCACACAATGAAGCTGCGCACGAAGATGTCCAAACTAAACCTCCGCTTTGAATTCTTCACGCAACGGCCCATACAACAGTGGAATAACCTCCCATAGTCAGTCGTTGAGGTCACTTCCCTTTGGATGTACAAAAAATGCCTGGATAATTACATATCTCCCCTCTCTTCCCTCCAAGTCTAAACTCTAACCAGACTTACATTAAAAAAAACAATGCTACTCACTGTTTGCCAATACTATGTTAGTAGTGGTAATTTTTATAGGTGCATGTACACGTGAAACGCACTGGCATGTAATCAATAGGGTTTTCACAGGCATTGCCTATTATCCTCACCAAATAAACTGGAACTCATGTTTTCGTTTGCGGTAGTTCGCGTGAATGCCTCAGACTACTGTAGCCCTCGTTCAGTTTGCCTAGCTTGCCTCAGTGTCTGCTTCGGGTTGCGTCAGCGTTTGCTGCGGTTTGTTGGAGCCCGCTAGTGCCCATCGAGGGTGGAACTGTCGTCGGGTCAATAGGTCGCGGACGACGTCTAATGACCAAACACGTAGGATCGAACAAACATGAAAGCAGATATAATCATTTGCATCTATGATGGATGGTGGATGCAGACCTTGAGCTTAATATATCGTAAAAACTGGACGGCAGGCCTCTCCACAAATATAATTTCAAGGCAAGGCGTCCTTTACGAAAATGTGTAGATTTATTCAGTACATCTTCAAAATTGGACCCCAGGTTGTCTTCAGACTTGAGAAAAGATGTACGAAGAATAGTTAGCATTTCAAAGTGCTCATACAGTTATATGGTAATCTGGTGTGGGGGTTAATTAGGGGTTACAATTTGCGTCACATCGTAGTGGACATAAACGGCTGTCGCAATGGCGTGATGGCTAATTGGCAAATATAATTTGAGCCAGTCCGGGGTCAAGCTAGGTCATCGGGTGTGGACGCTAATTGCGGTTCATGTTGGTCCATGTTTTTAGCTGCAGTCTCTTCCACCGTTCTTTGAGGTGTTTTTATGCTCCAGCTAATTCGATACGCCGATTTATGCATGAATCATCAAAGTGCATGTCCTTAAGAAATTCCCGGCCGTTTTTGGATGGGCAACCTCCGATGATGCGTGATTTTTTTTTTTACCATAGAAGCCTATGTCCTGTCTCAATGAAATGCATAGCCACTTCCGAAAAACGGTCATGTCTCTTCGCTGCCGATTGGTGCTCGTGGATGCGTGTGGAGACTGATCTTCCTGTTTGGCCACAATATACCGTACCACAAGATCCACATGGGATTTTATAGATGGCTTCTTCGTCATCGAGATGGCCAACCCTATCCTTAGGTGAAATAGCTGAGTGCGCAAAATAGCCAGTGGTTTGTGCGCCACTTTTATTTGGTGTTTCGGCAAATGTCCTTGAACTAGGTCAGACACGTTCCTTACAAATGGAAGGATTCGCCATGCGTTTGTTTTGGGCGCCTGAGTGGAACTATCTGGTCCCTTTTTGTTGGTATTTTTTGTTGTCATATGCATGGGCGTATAAAGCCTCAGGGATTATATTTGCGGGAAAACAATTCAACTAGTTAATTGAGCTCGTTTCGGTAGGTTTGTTTGTCAGAGCAGTGTGCCTTCGCTCGACGTAGCAGACTGTTGAAGGCACTCCTTTTGTGAGAAATGGGGTTGTTGCTCTCATAGTTAAGAACAAATTCCGCGTAGGTTTCTTTGTGGTGAACGGACGTTTGTGATGTTCAGTCAGCCTTTTGCCGCTCGAGAATATCCATATTTGGGCGTTTGTTGATAACCCCGTTCTCGACAACAAACGTGTCGTCTACATACCGTACCCATGACTTAGGGTTAATCGATGGAAGGGTCATTGATTTTAGCCTCTGAATGGTTATTTCGGCAAGGAATGCAGAAAGGGGTGAGCCCATTAGAGTCCTTTTCAATTATTTATAGTAGTGGTGATCAAATGATACATGGTTTCGCGAAAGTTTGACGCGGGCACAATTAGCATTTTTGCACTTGTACCGAAAACAGAACATTTTGCCAAAGTCTTAAGTGTAACAACAGCCATCACATCTAACCTAGGGTATCAGATCGCATCCTGTTATGGAAAGAGCATGCTTGGGGCATTTATAAGGGATGCTCATTATTGACCGCCAAAGTTCCATTCTGCAAAGGGGCAGTAAATGGAGATCTGTCGCAGTAATCTTCCCTACACTTATTTGGATCAGTAGGTGAAAAAATTGCCCATGTATCGGAACTGAAAAGACGAAAGAAGAAGATTCTTGTAGACAAAAATGGAAGCCCATTTCTCAGCCAGCTGTTACAAGCCAACAATCTGTAGCAAAGTTTGCGTATTAATCTCCCAGAGCCCTCAGTGCAACAGAAGAGGACGTGCTTTAAAAAGGGATGAAATACGACCATTCTGATTCTAATTACTTGTGCTTCCTAGCCAGGTTTGATTCTATCCTACTAACAGCAGGCGCAATTTTCTATCAAATAAGAACGAATTTTTTCGTGCATGCCTTAAATAAAAATATTTGAATTTATAAAGGCAGTCAAAATCAATGATAAAATGCCTTCTATTGAAGTCGTCATTTTTTAGAAAGTCAATTTTTTCGCAGCGGTCAAAAAGAAGCTTATCTCAGCATCCCAGCGTGACCGAAAATAATTAAACTTGGATTGCATGATAAACACTATTGCAGAACACTTAGTGAATCTTGCCTTGCGAGTAATTACCTTTCTTTTTCAAATTGGGAAATGTTGCTTGTAACACTCACCATACTGTATATTTGTAACGGTAGAGCATTGCTAGAACGTTCAGTTAAAGTGGTTATAAATGACCCTTACTAAGTGAGTCGAAGGCACTCGGAGGCACTCGGAGGCACTTAATGAGTAAAATTGCATTGAGCTTAACTAAAACGAGTGCAATAAAGGATTTTCTAACTTCCCTTCCTTCACGAGGGAATATTCAACATCTATATTTTTTCTATGTAAAGCATTGCTAGAACATTCAGTTATTACGGTTATAAATGATCTCACCTAGGCGAGTTGACTTTATACATCTTATAATTTATCAGTATCGAAGCACTCACGATGACAAGCCTAAATTATACGAATATTACCATAATTACAAACGCTTAATTGCAACACGTTAAAAATGCAAGCATGGCGAGTAAATTGGGCCTGCTATGACGCAGTAGGTGAAGAAAATTTAAGTTTTCATACTCACACTTTTTTGGCTTCTTGGAATTCAGCTCGTCTAGTTGGCCGTCAAGTAGTTCAGCCAATCCGGCCTCAAGTTTCCAAAAACCGGTTAAGTTCTGCAGCTCAGCAATGGCTACCAGAATGTCTTTTGGTGCCTCCGCTTGCTCTGTCCTATATGCACGTTGTTGTGACAGTACAGGCCCAGAGCCACCCATTCCAACTAGATTTAATTAAATATACTTTAAAGCAAACTGTGAAGGCAAATAAATAAATAATGATGAGACTTTGCAGAAAACGCTTAGATTCTTAATTATGCTCGCCGGCGCTTAAAGCCCTTCATAAAGGTCTGAGAGGTTTGTGAGGGAGAAATGTCTGATTTCCGTATACGCACACATCAGTGACAAAAATGTCTGCGAACCGCAGAAAGTATTTTTGAGAGAAAGTGCCTACGGCAAAACGTTTAAAGTGGTTTCGTCCTATGATATTTTGGAAGTTCTGGAACTTACCATCTTTAACAATCCGCGATAAGACGTAATTTAGCAAAACCTATGCATCAAGCCGACCGACTCAGAGACATAGTAAACGCGTATGAAATTGTTGAATGCTGAACAGATTGTCGGTTTTATATTTCAGGATTTTAAACAGCAGCTTACTTTGAACTGACCGCGCAGACAGGTCTAAAAAGCGAAACAGTAAAAAATAACTATGATATTATGCAAACACCTACTGCAAAATTTTTCAAATTGTCTTATCATGCACGAATTTAAACGACTTGTTGAAAAACTTTACGACTCCGGCACAATCCGAAGCCTCGAAGATGGCGTGTAGCGATTGAAGAGAGGCAAAAAGGTGAGGCAAATGAAATTATAGGCTCTGGAATTTCGCGCTTGTTCGCCTATCAATTTGAATTTCACATGTGAAGCCGTCGTCATGACATCTGGAGACGCATAATAGTTTCACTAGTACTATCGCTGTAATAAAGTAAGCTTGAGTTTTCCAATACAATCTTTGAATTTCATTCACCCACACTTACTGTTAAGAGTTGATTCTAAGCCTTTCTCATCGCTGTTTCATTCAACTATTCTGCTATCTATAATTGTCCGAGTAAGAGTTAAAAGCGAACGATAAATATATTTACATCCAAATCCCACTATATCAGAAAATGTTTTATGCATCATAAAGCGTATAGATGCCTGGAGATCATGGAGAGGAACATACATTTGTCGATAAGCGTAATTTTTTTGCAGAAGTGACGGTTGTGCAAAGAAAGGTACTTTAAGGGCAAGGAGAGCTGTCCGTAGAAGATATGGAGTTAAAGGTGGGTATTTAGAGTAACACGAATATATTTTTTTCAGAAGGAATGACAGATAGAATGAAACCGTCAGTCACGTGAAGCAATTTTACGGTTCTCGACACAAACGGTGTAAGTACGGGCAAATTGCCAGTCATCTCATTTTCACGCCGCCTGCATAAAAGGGTCGGCTTGTTCAGAACGTTGTTTTATTGGGTAGGAAGGGGAGGGTGACGGGGGTCTTTAGGGTTCGTTATGAGCATTTTTCGTGCGTCCAACGCGCGGAATGAATATGGTGCTACCCAAGTAGAAATTGACACAGCTCGTTAGATGGGGATAAGAGGACGAAAATTAAGGCGAGCTCTGATGTGAACCGGGCCTTAAAAATATACTGACACAAAAGCAAACAAACCCACATTCAAAATCCTGGTTGCCATCGATGAGACACATACCCAACGCTAACTTTAATTTGCGTCACATATGACTTATATTAGCACCGGTAATACTATAAATACTATACCATCCAGTTTCAGCGCCATCCAGTTGCAGTAAAAAAGTTGGCAACAGTAGCTTATGTAGCCCCACGCATTAATCCCTACAACCTACATATTCCCCTATAAAAGCGGTGTTTATCGGGTTTTATGGGTGGCAAATTAGGACACGCAGTGAAATATACTTCAATAAATTCTAAATGTATTTTTATCTTACTGTATTAAGGAGTGTTTTGATTTATATCTGTAGAATTTCCTGATGTGTATTATTATTTAATTTATTGCGAAAAACCTGGCTTATCAAACTGCTGGTTTCTTGAACTTTCCGAAAATTTGAAATGGTGGTTAGCAGGTGGTCTACTTCAACTTAGCTGTTGTCCAACTTACGGTTCTGAAGTTAGATTAGTATCGTCCACTTTCAATTTACATGCGGAAAAACCTCCTTGCAGCGGCCGCGGAAAGCAACTTCGACTACATTTTTTAACTTAACACTTACTTCTTACAATTTCTTTCTCTGCCTATCCTATTTCCCCACCCCACAAAACTGTATAACCACCGTTTTTGCCGGACAAAATGCTGGGACTAGGGGTTATGAGTGGGGCTACAGAAGCTACTGTTGCCGAAAAGTTGGTAGCAGTATCAGTGTCGGCCTTCTTAAGCCTAAGGGTGCGTGTGTGTAGGTATCATAATTACACCTGCGCAAAGGTCTCCTCTCAACCAAGTTCGAATCACGCGGTATTCTGGCATGCATTGGAGACACTGGCCTATCTAATGTTGAACCTATCTTGTTACCGACTCAGGCAGGCAACGTCTACGTCCGACTAAAGCGAACTCCTTTGTCAAATCATATGGTGGACCTCAGTGAAATCAGCTGCCGAACTAAGATCATCATCAGCAGGCTACTCTAGTTGTATAGGCCAGTGGATGCGCGTAACGGCTTAGATGGTGAATATACGGTAAGATAAACGGTATGTTGTCGGTAGACAGTGACAGGGGTGGTCTGTTTTCTTTGACCTACTACAAATCGTTGACAGCCATACGCACTCTCCGCGTCTGACGCACGGATATAGCTCACAGAATACGCTCGCATCCCCCAGCACTCCACGTCACCGCCACGAACACTTTGACCCCACCATACAAGGGGCATGGGTATTACGTGTTATACTAAGCCTAAACCATATAATCATTGTTCATAACCTCCGTGAATATATTGGCCTGACAATGAATGATTAAACATATTTTTGTCAGTGTAATTCTCCATCGTGACACGACAATTTTCGTAGGAATACGTATTGATTCATAGCAATGTTGGGATGGATATGGTGGTCGAAATATGTTGCCTTCATCCTTATGAGTACAAAATAGTTTTTCAAGCAAAGGAATATACACGAAAAAAAAAACGGACGCTAGTCCCCTCTAACGTTGTGAAAGCACGCAAGGTTGGGGCTCTCTGGGTCTGTGACACATCTGGCGCCATTCTTATACAAAAGTAAATTTTAGGGCTGTTTTGCCACAAAACTGAGTCATAGTTTAGGTAAGTGTGAGATATACAATGTCAAATATTACCAAAAAATAAATATACATATAAATATATACAGAAATCAACTACACTGAGAAAGGCACATATACGTCCCCGAACGTGCACACCCAAAGGCCTTAAAACGCCATCTCCGTTGTACAGAACTGGCGATTATACTCCGTCAGCCTAAGTATGCCTGTCAGGATGAATTGCTAAAAAACATACATTTGTAAATCACACGCTGCAATCCTAACATGACAGTTTTCACAGTAATCAGATCTTTTGTTGAGACCGTAAGTGTACGCTGAATAACCGAGCTTTCGAACAAGTGCATATCCATGGAACCGAAACCGCAGCAGCCTAAGTTTGTCACGCCACCTACAATCCGTTTATTTTAAGGTTCAAATTGTGGCTGATTAGCCAGATATTTGACTCATGTCATAGGTAACTGTCGGGGCATAAACGTTTGAAAATAAACAGATTAATGTACCGCATTTTTTACGTTAAAGGTAGTTGACTTTTGGAAAAAGAGCAGGCGAAATTAAGGTGTACTTGAAAGCCTGAGTCGTGCCCTGTTCGGCAAAAATGCTTCCGCGAACTTTGGTTCATCCACGCAACAAGCTACATCTCAGGTAACAAAGCGGCTCGTAAAACGTTTTGCCTGCGACGGACATTGGATATCAGAAGCAAGCATATTGTACTCATTACTACTGTATTTTTGCGCGACAAATCACACAAAACCAGTGTCTTATCTACATTTAGATAGATGCATAAGAAAAACATATGTACTAGTACATGTATATTTTACATTTTCTGAGTGAATCTTTCTCTAAATATATGCATCCACTCTTTGCACTGACTGATAACCACGAAATCTTCAGCGAAGTTCTAACCGGTAACCGATAGTATTCACCGAGGTGACATGATACACCCTAGTGTTAGAACAGATCGATGCTAAAAGGTCAGACATCATTTTGCCGAAATTCTGCCCCTGCATCTCATGCATTTATCCGGACATTGAGCAAGTAACTACGACGGGAGTTCTATAGGCTCTTTCCACATGTTACTCCTCTGCAACAGGTGTGATCCAAGCCCAAAACGGCCAAGGAATACTGCAGCACAGAATGCTACAGACTGAAGCTTATGTCAGCCCACGCCATCAGATCAGTCGTTTTTTCGTTTTTTTTGGCTAACCAATAGGTGGTTGTATAAATCCTGGAATACTTCATGAGGACAAATTTGCGCTTTGGGTTCGTCGAACCTGTCTGTACACAATCCTATGCGAAACAGCGAACGTCAGCGGACACAGGTGGTGCCTGCACCATCGAAATTATTTCAAATCCCAATTCCGGCGTAACTTTTGACACTTGATTTACAACTTGGGCCAAAGCCGATAAACGTGGAGAATGCATTTGTTGTTACGCAAATTGGACACCCAAGAGCACGAGTGGTTTATGCACATGCTTTTACCGAAAACAAAAAGTGAGTACAAATTGGACGAAAGCGGTAAACGACTGAGAAAAGTTCAGCAAAAAGTCGTCGTCGCCTGTTGCGTGGAAGTAAATAGCAGGACGGACGATATTCTGACGTTCGGCAGAATCGTCAATCACGAGTGTGAACAGTTAAATGTGCAGACCAGCAAAGAACAGCAACTCAAGTGTTTGTCATTTGTTTGTGTCACTCAATGGCCTCGCGATCCTACATGCTCAGCAAAATTACATTAATCCTGACCTTAACCTAAGAACATAGACAGCCGAGTGTCAACCACTTATCAACCGTAAACACTTATCATTTTAACTACTACTGGACACATAAGATATGCCACAACTACGGCCATAACTCACAAGTCTACTTTCCAGCAAAGCCTTTGAAACACTTAGGCGATTGGGCCATGGATGAACGCAAGCAGGTCATTTGTAGATAAACTCACTGCTTAATTTTTACAATCTGGCTCATCGAAGGAAAGTGTTGAGAGCAGTTTTAACCGTCGTCCTCGCATAGCACACCATCGCACTGCCAATAGACCACGTGCGTGATGATATCGCGCAAGCTGCCGACAGGAGTATTGCTGTACCGAGGCAGTGGGATGAGTTAAAAATCGAATCGTAAGGGGCTTACCTGAATCGAATGCGTCCGACGAAGATAGTTAAGACAGGCAAGTAATAATAATAGTTAAGTATTTTTAGGCACAGTAGGAACAAGTGACCCAAACAATCTGCGAATAGGAGCCTTTTGATTTTAATTATTATCACAAACCGCACGTCGATTTATTAAATAACCTAGGGAGCGATTTGTCTTCGATTTTGTCGGTTGGCAAACATGAGCATAAGCCTTTTTTTCTAAACTGCATATGAAAAAAATCAGCAGAATGCCTAACAAATAAAAAAACTAAACGAATAAATGTTAGGTATCAGAATTTTAGGGATTAAATAGAACTTGTTGGAAGCATAGAGACAACAGATAGGGTCTGCCCAGTTTATATCCAGTAATGCAGGCGTTATTACCAGTAAAACTGTCGTCGTAGGCTTTTTGTTGTTAAATATTGATTTTGTTGTCTAACCGACTATACCCTGAAAAGTTGCGGTGTTTATTCCTTTAATGATGCACGAAGAATAAAATTTAAAATCATTAGAAGCACCAAAGTTTAGGATTTTGCAACCTGAATTGCAACTCTTAGGACTCACAGCAACTTTTGGACATCAAACGCTCAGGAAAAGACGATCCTACAGCTAAAAGAATATCAAATAACAAATTGTAATGAATTAAGTAGTAGCATTTAGGTAAATTGAAGAATATTTACTTTAGAGATGTTGATACGGTAGAAAAACTCTACAGTAAGTTACCTAAATTATGATATCTAAGGATCATGCACGGATATGTCGGCCACTGTATAGTGAATGTACAGGGATTTGTGACGTGCTATTGTATACGTACCATTTTAGTACACTACGAGTAAGTTCCTTCCGCCACATTCTTTTTTGATTATTTTGGGATTTATATTACGAAGGGTTAATATCTTCCTTGAGGGTTAAATTAAGACTTAACATTTTCACTGTTTTCCCTTAATTGACCATAGGTAGTGATTTTATTCTACGTGCTGACCAAAAGGTTTACAATAAGATAAATCGTATAGCATTTAACTGAATACGAACTTTTAAACATGTTTCTCATACAGCTGTCTGTGTGCGTATCATGGTTTCAGACTAACAAGTCACATATCAAGTAATTGCCGACATAAATGGACGTCCACTACAAAAGTCATGAAGTAATGGGCCTCACATTGTTTACAAAATTTTAATAACAAGTTTACTTTTCTTCTTCCTTTTCGGGAGTTGATGCGCACGAGCTTAAATTATATATTTTCTTGTTGATTGACTTTATTCTTTTGAACACTAAGTGAAGATCAGAGGAGACATTTTAATAAATTTTTCTATTTCCCTACAATTTACGGATATATTTTCTGCTATAAATGAAAGAGCTTACGTATTAATTAAAACCGGAACAGTTTTCAGTATATTTGGATATAAAGGTAAAAGGTTAAAATATAGGTTAGAGAAATTTCTCAAAATTGCTAAAGATTGCGTCACGATTAATCCATGAAGCAGGTAGGCCTGAACACGTACAGATGGGGTTTTGCAAAGTACTTTCTATAGAATGCGAAGAAGCTATGAACACTAACTAAAATGGAACTCACCGGAAAACTTTGGAACATATTTCACGACACCGATCACACCTTCGCAATCTGTGAATATAGATAAAGCATCAAATGACAAACACCTCTTTTCTTTAAGGCAGTATCGTAAATTGCGATTGAAAGTCAACCTACGGTTTTACAGAGTACCTATTTTCAATGCGCGAGTTCTCGACATTTGTACAGCAGCGTATGATTTATTTAGTACACTCAGTGTATTAAAGAATCGGTCATAAAATTGTATTAAAATCGCACTTAACTATACTGCAAGCCGTACAGGACAATTGGAAAATGGTCGCATGGTCATTTAAACGGCCACGCTAATAAGCTTGTCGGTAGTCTTTTGGTGCGGAAAATAAAAGACACCTGATATCAACGTGACACTCTGTGCAAGTAAGGACAATCGAAATGGCAACAACATCCAAATGGCCGATGTCGTATTAGTTGAGAACATCCGAATATCCGAATAATATATAAAATATAAGTCTAATAATATACGATAAGGAGATTCAGGAGACAAAACAACTGCTGGCTAGCAATAAGGTTACGTTCATAGCAAATAAAACAGTCAAAACCAACCAGCTGTCAGCAAGTATGCAGAATAACTGTCGCCCAATATCTCCTTACTCATTGCACCACATATGACTTCAATCTTAGCATAGGACCTCGCGCGAAGGCAGTTTATGGTGTGCCCCGGGCCACTCGCGAACTGACGCGGGACCCCTCAAAAGTGGCTTGACAGCAATCCGTCCAATTAAATTGCCGTGCTAGTAGACTTGTATCGTATATTAAGTTTGTCTCAGTGCGTCTGGACACAGACTACACTATGGCGTTTGCCACTAGGCATCATTTAGGAGGCGAACTAACCACGGAATGGACTGCATATGTTCAAGTTAAACCTCCTATCTATTCTTTTTGTCCTTTTGTGCAGCATATACTCTTCCTACCACTTTTGCCTTCACAGAAGTTCTCTCATCTCCTACGGACCTAGAACTGGAAGACCGTAGTCTTAAGAATTAACCTCCTTACCCTGAATAGCACTCGATAATTCTTTTATTTCACTAATACGCTGTAATAGTATTTAATAGGTATATGTAAAAAATGTATTAAAACTCTCTGAGCTGAACTAAGGTGAGGAAATCATAATTATCATAACTGACATAGATCCGATATCCACTATTTAGGGTGGTTGTACCTCCACCTAAAATATTCTTACGCGTTCGTCTATAAACTATATTAAAAGCATCAAAATAAAGGTTTCTACGAAAATAATGTTAACGTACAACCAACTTTTTAAAAAAATAGGGAAACTAGCTTACCTTTTTGACTTATTAGCCGTCACTAGCCATTCAGCGTATCACACATAAAAATGAATGGCTAACGAGGGGCAGTAACCCAGATAAGGTCATTCCGGTTTCGATGAAGCTCCAAAGTAAAATCGGACGAGCATGTTTCCTGACCAGAATGGTAAGCGCTGTATTATTATATAATACAGCATCTCATTTTCACCTTATAGCGGACACCATATGCACCTGATGAAATCCCAGCAGACTAGAAAATCACATTCAGTGCGAGATGTCCACTTAATTTTTAGTTCGAAAAATGTGCGCAAAGGTTTGCATTGCACGTGTACATGTATTTATAGACAGCTCATAGATTAACGGCTATGAAGTCTCCTTCACTGATACAATAAGCGTACGCTGAGCTGGAGACTTATAGTATTTACGTAACAACCCACGGTTTCTTCATTGCTCGTTTAAATTCTGATGCATGCACAATAAACTCTGATGGCTTGGTCTTCCTAGCAGCTAGCGTAGGGCTTTACGTTCTTATTACAAATGGTTGAATTGTATGCTTAGCATACGAACGGATGTATCCTTCGCCACATAGCCCAACTGCACGAACCTCCTTATGAATCCAATTAGAGTGTGGTGAGAAAATAGTTGTTAAGTTAGTAAGCACTGAGTTATTAAGGCTTCATTAACTTGCATAATTCAACTTGATTTGACTATATTCTGATGAATTTCCTCCCTATTAAGTAACTTGTCGTGGGATTCGTGCTTACTTCCATTTATGGTATTTATATTTTTAAATGTTCGCAAATTTTTATCCTTGACAATAACCCCAAGTTTTAAAAAAGCCGTTCGGTCAATCATTACCAGCTTCATTAACGTTATTAAAACGAAGCCTCACGAGCTTAAGCGACGAAATGTGAGAAGGCCAAGTGGTTGCCTGTGCTTCATAAGTTTGATTTTAGGATTGGCCTATCGACTTGGATGTGAATTATAAATCTCTAAGATGACATGGAGGCCAGAACAGCCACTAACTGCCGCATGCGAATGACAACTATTCACTCACATATCGCATAATTACATGGGGATGACAGATTCTGTCCCCAGTTAGCGCATAATTAAACAAGCGTGACGGTTACCTTCCTACACGCTGACCCATCGTAGTCTTGTCTTAGCCATAGTTTTGAGTTAACTGTTTTCGCAACACCGTCATTTGCCTTACAAAGAGTTGCGGAACCACACCTTACAGTTCTCTCAATAGGCAGCATTCTTGTCCAAAGAACTTCACCGTTTAAAACATATTTTGCTTGGGATGCCAATATTTTCTATAGGAAACGGAACTCACCTAACTTTTCTGGATTCACACCAACAAATGCGGTAAATTTTGAGATCACATTTGCGCTGGTTGACAATGTGACAATCTGTTTCTGGACACGCGTGGCCTCCTTCTGATCTGCCTGTCCATTGACAAGCGATGCATGCTTGTCGGACAGCTCGAAAATCTGCATCTTTGCTGCCTGTCGATGAAAGGGGAGGGTCAACCCACCGGACTCCTTATGTTGAGACACCTCGGCCTCAGCAACATTCGCCGAGTTAGTGTACTTTAGGCCAGTTACACTGTATTCCAGGGTAACCGTGCCAGCCAGCTTCAGTTTCTTTGCTGTAATTGCAAGGAAGTATATAAAATTGGGTGCCAAGTGGCTTGTCAAGAGAAAAAAATTTCTTCTCTTCAACGAGCAACGAAGGTGTGCGAAGAAAAAGACACTTGTGTTTGTGTGCAGATCAGAATGCCCCCAAAATTGTTCACTGAACAAATGTTACGAAAAATTCAGTAATACGTTCGACTGTATCTTCTCTCGTCGCCCCGTCATCTGTTTTAAGCCGTTTCCTTGCAAAGTTATCCTCTCAGATTTCTGTATAGTCTATTTGAGAAAGAAATTGGATCAAAGAAGGTGCTGCAACGACTGTGCTTTGTGAAAGTCTTCGGCATTTCTTCGAGAGGTAACTCTAACACAGGAAGGCGTAGGACACAAACTACAAAGGCTGAGTTACTCTACGGACATTATGCCTTATTAATTTTATAGCAATATTTGAGTGAATTTGTACTTACTCATAGTTTGCACTATATCTGTTGTTTCTACGCCTATTTCTCTCAACCCTCTAATAGTTATTTATAGTATAGACATTTCTACATAACAGCATGCGGCTTGAATATTAGAATAAAAGACAAATAGTAGATAATTATAGGTAATGCGTTATTTTTGTTGCCATTTCTGCACCTATCAACCAGAAAGTAGTTTCATACGATAAGCCTATGGAAAACGTAAAAGTGTACGACCTAACTGCTCCGCAGGATATGAAAGGTGTGGCCGGAGCATACACTGATTTGCCGGCCATATACTTAATAGAAGTCTGTCTTAATAATTCGGCAACGACGACATACCAGAAACCACCGATAGGTAAGAACATGGATAACACACATTGCCCGGTGGCATGCAAACATACCAAAGAGTTCCGCTTAAAAACATCAGAGTGGGGGTCTCACATTGATTTTAACACACATTTTATCAAATTATTTCGCTTGATCGCCGATCCTACCTCTCAAGATGTGCCCATCCTGGGTTAATGCTTTTGCGACTCGGACTAACCGATTTTATTCGCAAAGCTACTAATAATTCATATGTTACTAGTGTCAGTGTAAGTGTGCATGACACGTCTGATTGCAAAAGGAATATTCTTGTAAGAACCAAAACAAAGGAGACGCGTGTCTATGAGCAACATTGGAACAAGTAGTCTATTTACTCAAAGTTTCGCGTTCCACCTTGATTGCTATAAACAGAGAACAAAGCAAACTACTGCATGCATTCACCTGTTACGCAATACTAATAATTCCTGCCAGCCAAGCGGCCACATGCATACTTTAATTAGTAGCCCTGAGAATTGAAGTCGATGAGGCGATATATTGGCAGTCAGCCACCAAGTCATTAACAGCTGCGATTTCGTCCTGCGTGTTCGATGCGGGCTTGCTAGTTACGCGAATAGTAAGGTTTGACATTAGCGGAGTTGTAGTTGTGCCCGGTTGTTCCACGTGACTGATGGTTTTGTTCAGACAAAGGTTCAGTATGGAACATAGGAAGAGAAAGTCATGGCGCTTGTGGATTGACTGTGGGCCTAAGAAGCATGACAGAAACAGCTCACGAATCACGCAGTTGTCATTTCCTGCGAGGACATCGGCTGCGTATAACCTTTAATTACGGCCGAGGTTCAACAAGTAAACTGAAGAGTATGCATGCAACAAACTGTTATGTGCTGATCTGTAATGTAAGTTAGAATTCAAAACAGCAGGCAACTTAACTACTTTTTCCAGCGATCGCATCCTCTACTGCTAAGCTGCTTCCTGGAATTCGCCTATTCGGTTCTACCAACAATTAACTTGTTTGAGATACTCATCTGATCAATTGGTCAGTGTATTTTACTCGAATGTCATTTTGGCAACAGTCATAATTTGTTCACTTTACAGACCTTTGCCTTTCAAGAGCAGACAGGTTATCGCAAGACTGTATTTTGACGATCATTGAGGATTTGATTGTCTTTGGGATCTCCCATTTCGACGGAAAGGCTATTAGCATTGCATCTTCTTACATTATTAGCCGCTATGCGGCTGCTTTCGTGGTTTTTGAGTGACTCACGAGGCAGAACTGTACAAGTCACTTCAGATAGCGATCGGTAAACAGTCTCTGACGAATGCACCTTTTAAATTATAAACCGGCAAGACAGCGAGCCTACGGTCCAGTGCATTAGAGCCTTCGGCGATACACTATTTGGCTCTGTTAATTACTGGTTGATATCGGCG
Organism: Dibothriocephalus latus; assembly: GCA_900617775.1. Taxonomy (NCBI): domain Eukaryota; kingdom Metazoa; phylum Platyhelminthes; class Cestoda; order Diphyllobothriidea; family Diphyllobothriidae; genus Dibothriocephalus; species Dibothriocephalus latus. The sequence continues at coordinate 16,749 of UYRU01042088.1, read as the reverse complement.
AAGGAGCTGTAAATGAAAATTTCAGTTTCCTTTACCTGAGATGACAATGCTCAGCTTCCTGAAAGTCAACAATATATCAATGAAAGAACCAGACGAAAAACTCAGATAGTTATTAGTGAGAGAGGTAGATAAAAAGTGCGTTGGTGGCCTAAACCCAGGGTGCTCGTAGGTTATGCAAGACTCACGATTTTCAATCAGTCCGACGACAGTTGCATAACTGCCCGAATATAAGTTCGGGACTTCGTCAGGAATGGTTATCACAGGCATGGCCTTCCCTTTAGCATCCCCGGTAATGGACCACGTCAATTTAACGTCAGTTGCAAACGGTTGCAGGGCAAATTGCAGTATTTGCAGGACAGCAGGCTGTAGACGATCACTGTTGAGAGTGGAGCCAAGAAATTATGCAGTGGGTAATATGCCTGTAAAACTTTCGTGATAAATGGAACATCAATATGGGTGCATCTGAAAAACGCTATAAAATATGACCAACTGGTACATCATTAATGAAATTATTATTTGACTAAAAGTATCCGGGATTGCTGGGACAAGAACCTTATTCACCTAACTCAAAGCTTCCCTTTTGAATCAACCACCGGAAACAGAAGCAGGAACGGGTAGTCGTTGCACAGAAAATTTCAATATTTGTAGCACGCATTCGCTAGGCTACTGCTTGCTTGTGTTCTAATTGCTCAATTGCTGGCGTGCGGTTCCTCATCTGCTGAACATTCATCACACTTTATGAATTTCGGTATGAGAACTATTCGGTTGTCGGGATTATCTGCAATTGCAGTGCTCGCTTCGCAGAAGCGACTAAGAGTTAATGAATAATCATCCGAAGCTTTTAAAGCAAAGTTTCGCCACGTCTCATGTGCGTGAATGTCGTACAACCAAGAAGTCGATTGGAAGTGAATAAGCAGTATTCTTATAAAATTTCACACACAACAGAATGAAAGTGATTGTTGTATTTTTCATTCAATTAACGCTTCCTATTTCAACGGAGTTCTTTTGGCTACAATAGTGTCCATCTAGCTTTGTCTTAAGCCTGGCTTTTTCGTAAGTTTTCTTTTTAGTTTGACTATATCTGTTAGCTTGTAGATTTCAGTCAAAGAAACGGAAGCCTTAGTTTTAATTTCCGCTTCTGATGTTGGCTTAGTGTATTTCATGATAAGCATTTTAAAGGTTGAAAATACAAACGTTGTGAACTGCAGGCATCCTTTAATTTCGTCCCGAAACGTTTTCGTCCATATACATACCTACTCAAATAGCACTCATGCCGTGTGAATACGAAAATAGGTTCCGATCTCACTCCGTGCGGTGTCCACCCTAGTGGCGACTCCGGCTTTGCCAGCTGCCTGCGCTCTCTCCTGCCTGCGATCTCCAGGCGGGGTAGCGGAAGATGGTGCGATATCTGGAATGCAAGTTTTACATAAGCTCAATCTAATGCACGTCTGCCTTTGGCTTGCAGGAGCCTACTGTGGACACCAGTGGAAGTGACGCCGGAACTCACACAGTTAAAAGCCAGTTAACAAATAGGCAACTCTAACCAGTTTTACTTTAACCGGCTTATTAAATAAATTTAAGATTGCTTCTAAGTGATGTACTTAAAAAGGGTACCCGCATACGCAGGATAATTAGAAAAACACAGAGCAATCTCTAGGGGCATGAAGATAAGCTAGGCGCATAATCTTCCATTCAAGGCTTGTTTGATCTTCCTGCACAGCGGAAACAGTTTAGTCGCACCCAACGCCAATTACCCATGGAACGAGAACTGTTTCACGGTGATGGTATTTTGTATGAGTTTAAATATAAGAAATTCAGGCTTACTTATTTCGCACGAACGCAGATTTTCCACCGCCGGCTCGTGCCACGCCAGTAACAAGGGATGTGTTGGCGCCATCTTCGAGGCCAATGGCAAACAGGCGCGTAGTCCTTACATTGCGTCGCACAAGTGAAATGACCTACACAAGTCGAACAAAGAAAAATTTCATCCTGAACGGTCAGTGAATAACATGAAAAAAAATTGGATAGCATATGTGTGCATACTGATATTTTTATTCATGGGGATTAACATTTGCTCCACAAAAAACTGCTGCAGGCGCACTGAATTTAGCTGGCTCATAATGAAATTGGACTGATATAGTGCCTAAATCACTGTCCTCCATCCGCATTTATGTCCGGTGTAAGTTAATGGCAAAAAGCGATGTAAAAGCAAAAGGGCTTCACACCGCAAGTCAAAAATCAAGCTCATGAGGTGGTTTTGATCCCGGCTGCGTGATAGTGCCTTAAAGGCCATATTTAGAATGAACCATTGCACCCTAACCCGTGGTCCATAAGTCAGTCTCTTCATACAACGCAATGCACACCGGGCTGTCCGCGCGTTTACCTATAAAACTGGACAGTCGTTTGAAGATTCAGAGTCACTTTAACTCACTCACCATTAAATGGTAAGCAAATCCGGGAGTTAAGACTTACGACGGCCACTTAAATGTTTCTTAGTCACATACAATTATTCAATACTTATTACCGTATTCAAAACGTCGGTGTTTGACTTGTGCGAAATCCATCATTCCATGCATAAAATGTAAGTCTCAGAACGCCAACAACACCTATATTAAATTGTTGATATTAAATGGAATCGTTTACTTAAATGTTAAGAGATCAGACAACATCTAATTCCGGAAAGATCCTTGACAACAGTTTGATATTTTACAATGGGATAGCCACACACATACCGACCTAAAGATGCGTAAGACGATTGGGTTTTCGCACATTTTAATGACGAGCACGCGAAACCTCAGTAAACACCAGACCCCTGTTGTATAACTTATAGGAAGATCTTTGAACGACATGTTGGTTCTGTGCAGTTTTGATAGGTTAAGAAAATTATTATCTTTTAAAAATGTTTCAGCTCGCGCGCATGAGCAAATATATGATAACAATTCAAGTCACGCACGAAGGGAAATAAGTGCACAATCTCCACTTGAAATAATATACGGCGAAGACTGGGATCTGAGGAAATAGGGAATAGGACATAATTACCTCTGGCTGGTTTGTTATATCGCCGTCTGTAAGAAATATGATCTTCCTATGCCAACCAGAACCAGTAATGTTCTTTGCATAAATGCTCTCCAGAGCTCCATATACTTCAGTGCCACCCATGTCCGCCTCCATATTCTTTTGGTATTCCAGAGCCGCTTCCAGTGACGCCTCAGTGTAGTCTTTTGGTCTAGCAGGAAAAAAGATACTGAAAACCTTTGCCAGAAGACGACGCCTGGCGAATGCCCCTCTTGCTGACAAATGAATACACACGCATTTATATGGTGGAATAGATCCAATAAAGCAAAAAGACAGCGAAACCACAGTTTCTGGCTTGTTAGCCACCATCAGCCAATCAGACAAAATCTAAAGTTTTGGAACCCACGAGAAACGAACCCGGGAACATTAATCACTGAGTTTGCCAAGTTACAATTGCAACACAGGAGAGTTTGTGTACTTTAAGAATGAAAACCATAACGTTTTACGGGGAATTCTGTGTGAAAATGAAGACTCACTCATCAAACAGTGCGCTGAATGTGCTTCCGAAGCCGACTATCTGAAAACGACAATCCGTGGGCAACGACTTGAGGAACAGAAGAAGGGATTCTTTCGCCTGTTCTATTCTACGCCCACCCATGCTTCCTGCAGATGTAGAAAACTGA
>UYRU01042087.1:15081-28198 GCA_900617775.1 Dibothriocephalus latus | reverse complement strand
TCTTCTTCTTCTTCTTCTTCTTCTCAATTACTTCCTGGGACTCGCATGTTCGTTTGTAACAACAGGATCTATTGGCACCAAATATTTCGCGGCAGTTTACCAAATGCATTTCGCCACTGCCTAATAAAGATAATGAATGAGAAACATAAAACCAGTTAGGTCTGTCCAGAAAAAAACAATGCAAAACACCAAGGTCCTTCGCGCCGACTAAGTTATTGAAATGGTAATGTCAACACGTAAAAAGGAACGGAAAAAGGAGAATGTAAATGCGAAAGGAAATTGCCAATCGAAAGTCGGGGGGTTACCGAGGCAACTTAAAGTTTAACACATGGTCTAGCTATAGGCAAAAATCAGATTTTCCCGCCGTATGTATGCTATTTCTAGGTAGCGCAACTTTCGAGTTGTTCGTGCGCGAAAAATTGCCCGGAAGGCTTTTTTGAGGGAAATACAGTGACCGGTTTTGGGGGGATTCAAGATGGAAAGACGAGTTATTTTCTTTTCCTGTTTTAAAGATCAATACGTTCTGCTGCTTACGCCTGCTTTAAATAAATATTGGAAAGAAATGCCCCAAATTCCTTAACTTGGTCTTGACCGTGCAGATAGGTTCAGATCAATCCAGCGTAAACAGGATCAATTAATGCTGGCTTGAAACAACAGCAACCTAAAGCACTTGCACAGGACAAACTACCAGTCTTCGTAAATTAGGTTGAGGACGCTGAAATTTTGCCCATAAGATGTTTGAAAACAGTTAATAATATAAAATATGTAATATACTATTCCTACATATTTTTCTAAATATCAAAATATAATCCGGATAGATTGGCATATGTTTCCTGCTCCAGACAGTAATGTAACCGGTTTTTTTTTTTATTAAAAGCGCGTATTTGATAAGGGACGCGACAAAGATTTGGAGAATTTAATTGCCATTTCTGGAATAACTATCGACGTTGGTTTGTAATAGCGTTTCATGCGCCTGGAAGCTAAGTTCATCTCAGGCAGTAATCATTTAGCAAAATAAAACGTTCACTCATTGCCTTTTCGAGTCAATTTTTGGTCCGTTCCGGTGCGGAAGTTGCAAACTTACGCATTATTTGCATTTACTTCTTCTTCGTGTGTATTGTCTAAATTCGACTGTAAATGATGTTTCAAAATGCTTTAAATGTGTTAAAAAAAGGCGAAAATCAGAAGCATTAGGTGGGTATAAAACACTTGACAGCAGGCGGTCTTTAGAGTACTTTCGCTGCGAACCAGTTCAAACGCTATTGTTTCTGTTTGAGAAATAAGTGACCTTTTTTATAACACATATAAATACTGGCCATCCTGGCTATGAGAAAGCTTGATATATTTTTGACTTACCAATATGTTTGCAGTCTTAGAGAGAATAGGGATTCGAATGAATTTGAAAACGGGCATCCCTAGAAGTATAATTTGATCGAAAAAATGTTTGGGAAACGAGAAACGAACTTTATTGTAAATTTTCGACGCTGGCACACCAGGTCGTCATCGGAATTGAGGGAAATGTGTGAAGAACGTTGCGCATTTTTATAAATGCCGAAAAATCGATGATGATTCGTCATCCATGGCCTGTAGTAGGCTCTAGTGGTTAGCGTACTTTCAAGGCCATTTCGAGATTTATGTAAATTGAATCCAAATCAATATGCCTATTGATGCATGATTCGTTAGAAGTCCACAGATTGGACTATCTCCATGAGAATTAAAACAACAAGTTCCTTGGCATCCAGATGCCAAAGCTACCACAGTGCTAACAACTATCCCTGTTTGTAAAATGTAAAGAGTCATATTTATGTCGCCAATCATAATAATCAATGCAATGAACTTTTCTGAAGGCACACAAGGGATGGTCTACATTTTACAGGGCAGAGGCCAGGAAGGGAATTCGATTTTTTCGAAATGTCTTGAAGATCAGTTTTGCCGGCCCGCGGAGTACGCGTCTTGGGGAGATTAAATAAATTTTTAAAACCCTGTCTGATAGCTAAAGTTTTACTGTGAAACTCGTAGGGAACGGCGATAGGCGTACCTCCGCGGTTGCATAAAAAGGCAACCGAAAGTCGACGAACTACATTTGTCGCTTTTAAATACTGCTCAGTTTGGGAACATTCTACTCATTTACTGTATTTGTTACCCATACAATGATTTTTCTCCAACAGGACACAATCTTGTAAATAAAAAGTTTTAAGATCCCCTCGAAGTTTACCTTATAACTTTGATAATTTATCAGCATATTAACGGCATAAAAGTACTTAAACAAAACTGGGACAGTATGCACAATAAGTTTTTAGGCAACAGTATGTATGGAATCCCATAGAGTTAAGATGCCGAAATGCAATGACAGCATATGCAACATAAAGACTCTCACATGAAACTATGCGGAAATCCTTCGAAAATATTTCCTATAATAAGCCTGAGGCTAGATGAAATGGTAAGTAACAGTCTGCTTCAATGGATTAGATCGATGCTTGCAGTTGAAAATAATTTTGCAAACCCTCGAATTCATAGATTGGGAAAAATATTTAAGAAGACTTTCCAAACGGGAAACACCATTTAAATAAATAGGGTACAGATTCGTATATTTTACAGCATCATATGATTAACTTAATAAATGAAATCTGGTATGAACACAGCCTTTTTTCTCGGCGACAATAGGACTAGATACACAACTTGAACTCTGTCCTTCGCCGGCAGACAAAAATGTTCGGGAGCATGATAGCTCGACCGTACTTTTCGACGATGTCCATCACGGGCTTCAGCAAACTGAAGACAGACGCGGTGACTGTAACAGAATTATAGTAAAAGTAGACTCGTAGGATCTACCCCACTCTCCCATCACTCCCACACCTGTACCCGTTGTCAAGAAAAAGGTCAGGAATACCGGAGATGGGGGAGGGCGCAGGTGGCTAATGAGGTCGAGGCCGTCTCTAAACGTGCCACCAAGCCCAGAAGGGTCAATTTTGCAAGATAAGCACGGAACGACTGGCCGGGTGGCTTTTGCGACGAGGGCGCGACAGCCACCGCCACCATCACGCTGCCTACAAATTAACTAGGCGCCACCAGCCGCTTTTCACTCCTCTGGATCAGAGAGGGAGAGGGAGAAGATACAATTAACGTGGCAACCGTTCACACCACCAATAAACCCAGTGGGAGGGCAAGCGCACATACACTGACAGGGAATCAGATCCAAGAAAACTGTAAGCGCACACTAGGCCACAGGAACCATGGTTTACTGAAGCGTGGCGTTGCATACGCACACAATCCTTAAATCTATTTGGGAGCATAATAGGCCACTGACATGCGGAAGATTTCGTGCGCGGTCAGTCCAATATCCGTTTTTAAAGGAACATTTTGTTTAACGCAGGCATTGAGTTGTGAGATAGGTATAAAATAACGTGAATAATTTAAAATGCTCGCTATTCCAAAAGCGATCGTCAAAACTATAGCCATCAGTTGAATAAAGCCCAACAATAACCCTAAACTATGGACTAGAACGTAGGCGAAATTGAACACTGATTGTGGCTTTTGTGCCGACTTAAAACATTTCATATCAACTACTTGCCCTGCAACTTAAATGTCGAAAAACCAGTTCATTTACACGCACAATAATATCGTGAGATGAAAGTTAAATCAAAGGAGAGTATGATCGCTGGAATGCGGCTCCATGAGCAAAACAGCTCGTGCTAGTGAAACCATTACCTTTGCGCGAGGAAAAAGATGTCTTAAAACTTTGAATTGGGGTTAGTGCATTCATCACAGTTTGAGAGTGAGCACCAATCTGTTTCTGTCCATTAGTATCATGGGTTCGAGTGTAAATTTCAAATGTCAGATGAAGTAAAGCCCTGTTTCAACGATCGCATCCCGTGTTTCCAACTGTCCTTTGGAACGTATCATTCCACTTTCAACGGTTACGACAATAAATAATTTAAAAGTATATGCAGGTTTTAAATTTGCGTCAATGGGCAGTAATTACACAATTTAGAAGAAGAAGACTCAATCGCTGGGACAATGCGTTTATTCGCTTGACGTTTCGACATTCGTCGCGGATTCGTCATCAGAGAATTGAGTAGGAAACAGTAGCAGACCCGTTTTTGCTACTATTGCCCAATTTCTCTATTTGGCCCAATGTTTAAATAAGCTTTTTACAAAAAACGCTAATAAAGCTAGATTCACATTCTTTATGTTTGTTATTTACCTTTACGGGACGCTGACATGTTCAGACGGTGGTGCATATACGCCCAAGTCAGTTTTCTCAGAGTCCCACCTTAAAAGCACATTCTTTTAGCCCGGATAGTCCTTCTTAAATTATGGTACACTGCAAAAACAGCATGTTTGGATTTGCAGGAATATGTAACCTCACTTTGAACTTTTGCGTTATATGGGAATCCGTTGTCAGTTTCTGGTAGCCGTAACAACTATCTTGTTGCCTCTCTTGGAAATGCATGTAAAGTGGCCATATCCTATGTTCATGAATACGACCATAGAAACTAATATATTTTCTAAAAATAAGGCCACCAGATACGTCAAAACACGTTCGTTGAAAGCGGAATTATTTGCCCCACCGAAAAAATGATTTTGTCTAAAACATGCAGATAATTCAAATGAAAGTATCTTTCTTCGTAACAGACAGGCTGCAGGTTCCAAAAAGCCAGCATGCATGCAATTTTATATTGTATTACACCTTTAAAAAATTGTCGAAATTTTATTTCCTTAATCCCCAAAATGCTGATGTCTTTTAAATATTTTCAAACACGAGAATAAATGTGTTAGGATACATACGGTTGCTTAAAAAACAACCACCTTCATTTGCCTTGGCGTGTGCAAAATAACTGTTTATGTTGAATGCAAGAGACCATTTAAAATAAGATTTTTTTCCACACTCATTAAATATTTAGAGAAAAGATTTCCTATCAACAATAAAATAATAGGGTGACCCATAACTAAAAGAAAATCATCAATGTCAACGTCGTAGCAGTGACATTTTTCCTGAAATATTTTTGTTTCCGGTTTACCTAAGTGAACGTTGATGTCTTTTTACTCCGTACATTAGTACTTCCCGGAATCGATTTTTTGGGTTTCGACCTGGGTATGCTTACGTACGAGGTAGCGCGGCCACAGATGTGCATTTGCTAGGGTTTACAAACTTGAGGTGTATTCATGCAATCCCTGGCACACATGCACCCAAAGGCGTTTAAATTTCTGGAAAAAAAAACACTTTTAAATTTCTGCATTCTCCAGCGTGCGTGCCCTTTTCTCACAGAAAGGTTAGAATTCCAAGAAATGACAACGCGGGTGCAAAATAAGCGCGTGATCAGACGTTAAAATTGGATGTCAGTCCTTCCAGACAGATAAGTTTTTCAGAGACTGCATACTTATAATTTGATAATTTTAGTTAAAAATATGTATATATATCGAAGAGGTAATTTCGGACTAATTTAATTGGATTATATGCCCTTTGATCTATCGCCTTCCGTGCATGCAGTTAGTTGAATATGACTGACTATTTTTAAACATTTCTATTTATTAAAACAGTGCATAAACTATTTATGTTCCACAGGGTATTGGCATAAGGAGTAAAGGAAAGGAGCTGAAGATTGCTTTCGGCCAATTGGATGGATATATAAAACCCATAGGCCTAACTGTTTTTACTTGAAATCTCTGTTCAGAAAATACGTAGAAAAAAAATAAGACGGCTAATGATATGCAAACTTAACTCGTTCCCGAGCATTTAGCATTCCAAACTGGCTGGCGCTCATTTAGACAACCGTAGCCAATACCTTACTATGATTCCTGTACTAAAGCGAGAAAGTTTAAAAGTTGGCTGTACGGGAACCGAAACGGCCAAGGCGAATTTACAAGAATATACAGGCGTCACATGCATTCCTAATGAAAATAACGCAGAGATAGGCTATTTTATTCGTAGTTTCATCCTCTTAGATTCCAATAACCTGGGAAAATTTGAAGTAAGTTAGATCTGTCCGGGTTCGAATTGATGAGTGTTTCTAATTTTATCAGAATCCTGAACCTGATGAGCATTACACGTGTGTTTTGAAATTTTTCATGGAGAATTTTGGTTTTTCTTAAAGTTCGTTCGCAGTATGAGATAGCTTAATATCTGAAATTCAATGCCAAATTACTACTAATCGATAAGAGCGCAAACAATATCCAGGTGATTTACAACCTGCTGAAAGGCATTTATAATTACGTTTTTGGTATGATTCGACGGACAGGAAATATTGAACGGTATAAAACCAAAACTGGTCATCTTGATTGTAGAAAAATGACCACGCATCTGCGCTCTAACTCTGAGATGGACTATTTAAAGATAGTTTCTATTTGAAAACTAAGTATTAGTGGGATAAGTTTGGTTGCAAGTTTTATTTATTTTCTTTAGATTATTAAGCTCTTTTTTAAATTGATTGGCGACGTAGAAACTCATTTGGATTGAAAGTGCATCCCCACACAGATGTATGGAAATGTTACTGTCAAAGATGTCAAAAAAGTCAAGAAACAGTTTGCTCCCTGTCCCCAAGTCTATCATTAAAATGCCATATTTTTTTAAAAATCGTATATTTACGTCAAACGGGTTTCTGGTACGGCCTGCATTACGAAGGACGCACTCAGTGGGCAGTCGTATGGAACTAAAATAGTATTGGTCAGACGTCAGTTTATATAATTTTGTACGGATGTATAGCCTCCAGGGTACGTCAAGCTGCCCTCCTCATAAAACTGCACTATGCCCCTTAACATGGGAAAGGAATATACTCTCCAAAAATTACTTAAGCACCGCCCTAGTCCTCACACATTCACTTTTACTTTTAATATAAGCGCAATCTCGTGTTTTAGTTCTGCCATATTCATGCCACTCTTAGAAAGTAAGATTTGTGGTCACCTATATTAATGAAAATTGGCCCAAAGCTGGTGAATGAAAATAAAGACCAGAATAATTAGTTAATGTTTGTTTCACTATTCTGTTTTGCTGCTCTTAGCACCCATTTAAATTCTGCAACTGGAATGCATTTGAAGGTCTTGACCTACCTGAGTTGCTCTTCAGTTTTAGATATCTTATTCAGAAAAATTCAACCTAATTGCATGAAGGCATAATTAAACTTAGTTTAAGCATCGAAACCGTAGACGATTCATTCTTAAATAGACCTTAAGGACAATTTAACCTTAGCCAGAATTGCATTTTCATCAACCGACTCCTATAAGCTGTTCGTCGCTGATCCCTTTTTAGCGACATTTCTAATGAACGTACTGATAGTTTCATCTGCGCACCTATTCAGCGAACTAGGAAATAAATTTGCCCTCTTTCGTTTTGTCACTCACGAAAGCAGGAAAAAGATATGATGAATTAACAGATGGATGATATTTTGGAAGCACAAAAGGCAGATAAGCACTTCGCAAGTAATGAACTTTAATACATGACTGCGCGGCTCTCCAAATATCTGCAGCCTCACGTCTTCTGTGGTTGCCAAGGTGCAAAGCTCATATTTCTTGGCGCTACTCTCTCTCTCTGGAAGACAAATCGGCCAAATTCTAGCAAAAAAGATAGAAGAAATTTCAAATATACATAGTGTACGCGTTTTGTCATGTATTCCGCTGCTCAGACGCAGTTATTCATCAAGTCCTCCAGGGATATATAGTCAGACTGAAACAATGGCGAGGCAGTACCGCGCGGGTTGACGAAGCGTGGGAGACCGGAGTCCTCTTCCGCACAAATCCGCTGTGTGGTCCGAGTAGATTCTGAGTTTGCAAAACCAAATTCGTTGTTAACGATTGGCAAATTGTTCTCTTCACTACGCGGTATTCCATATCTGTCTGGTGTGCGCGCAAGGGTATTGTTGAGGCCTGACGTCGTGGGCAGATCTTCTTTGTGAACTTCAGGAAACACGAGAACACCCTCTTCACCACCAATTTTTGTCAAAATCATTTGCCGTCTGGCTGGCGGTGGCGTTTCAAGGCCAGCACTCTGCGACGCGGAGGAGGAGGGCGACTTTGAACGTTCGGGTATATGGCGGGATAGGGAGAAGGTTCCAGTTGAGGGCTGCTGCTGTTGCTGCAGGTGTTGCTCAGTGAGACCTTGTAGGGTTGCATTCATTGGCGCCAGGCCGTTTTGGGGAGTTCCTTCAGGCTGGAAGTTGCATGCGCTACTGGCGCTAGTGATAATAAAGTATTGATTGGGTCCTTGGGAGGCCGGACCGGAGATGGTTGATTGGCGCAGCTCGGGCCTTTTAGCATTACGAAGCAGAGCCGTATACTCACATTCAGGAGGCAGGAAATGTCGGTTTTCGAGGACATCGGTGGACTCACTATCTTTCTTTACGGTGGACTGGCTTGCAGCAGCCGGACCACTGCTCTTCCTCTTCGCTGGTGGTGTGAGGAAGGGGCGAATAGTGTTCCCGGACGGTCGTACTAAGGTGCCTTGATTTGGATCAAGGATGATATAATGTTTTGCCATGTGCTGTGACTGCCGTTTTAATTGACGTGATTCCTTGCTGTCATTCGAGGCATCTCTTGCCCTATGACGATCACTCTTTTTGCCCGGCACGGGTGATAATCTGTCAGTTCTTTTGGTTTTGACTTGTTTGAGGGAGGATTTGCTCAGCGTGTTGCTCTTCTGTTTTCCCTCGACCACTGGAACTGCCGAGGCACCACCGATGGTTGATGTCACAACAGCTGACGGTGGGACTCCCGGAAAGAGTAGGTACCGCATGGACTCCACACTGTCAGCTAAAGTTTAAAAAGTATATATTACTGATAGAAAGACTAGGAGGTTCATGCTGTTTTACTTCACTGAAAATAGGGCAACCAAACGGCGCAAAATTGCAACTTTATAACTAAAAAATATGTTTACATTTGTTAACTTTATCGCCTTTCATATCTGATTCACCTGACCTTACAGCATGCGAGGTGAAAGATGATTATAGATGAGAGTGGGTAAAACTTAACTTATTTCATTTCAGCCATGGTTAGGAAACGAGAAGGAAGTATTTATGGGTAAATGTTATTCATCATTCTGTTGAAACCAGATGAGCAAAATATCGTTGCCGTAAGAACTTCGAATTATGCGTTTTTTTCTGTTAAGCTGAGGAACGAAGGGCTATACTGCCATCCTACCATACGAAGTCAAAGGGTTGTCCAGATATTGACTCGGAACGCGTTATGACAGAAAACGCCGCGAAATTTTGACCGTCGTTACCAAGGATGTCCAACATTTACCCCAAAACTATGCGGGCTTAGGAATTCAGACTTGCGGATTGACCATTTTAAAGTGATAAGTCTTATACAGCATCTATTGCACTCTGCCGCTGTCCAGGCAGTATCGAAGCGATCGGAAATGTAGATTGCCGGAGGCAGTTGTCAAACATGTTAAAGTTTCACAGAGAGGACTCACTAAAATTAACATTTCAGTAGCTATGGGGACCTTAAACCTGCGAAATCGTTGTTTGAGTAAATCTTTCTTATAGTATACTTTCAGTGCATGCGATGCTCTGTCAACTGTACCAACAAATGGAAGTACTTAATCGGGTTTAAACGACCTTCACCAAGAAACTGGTAGAATATTTGGTGCCTTTCGTGGACTTTGAGATGCTGTTTCCTAAGAATTTTTCTTCAACAGAGGAGACACTGGAGTAATCAACCAAATACCCCTCTATTCACTGACAATAAAAATAATGGTCAAATAAATTGTCAACTTATACAGAAGATAGGTTGAATCTTCAGGATGGATGCTGGCTGCTGCCTTACGTTAAATGACCTCATCAGTTGCGCCATCTACAACTCGACAGAACGAAGAACATAAAAGCAAAGGAGAAATGAATGTTCCCAACAGCGCCTCCCTCTAACAGAAAGCTCATGCAAGTTGCATGCAGGTGTGACCTTCTGATGTCGAAAATCTATAAGAAGAGTAATACGCATCCATCGCATCTACTTCATAAAAAATCTACATCTCAGTTAACCGGAAAAGGGACGTAAAAATTATGTATTTCAGACACATACAGCAATGAATATGCCACAAAAAATGCAATATAAATTCCCTATATTTGATGCATTGCCGTGCGAACAGCAGTTTCATATGTTTTGTCGAACCCTCACCGGTCCTTAAGCGCGAGACATACTGCATAATAATTGTTGGGTGTTAAAAATAAGTCACATTTGGAAAATCTTATTTTGGCTAAAGATTTTGGTGCTGGAGGCGTCCATTTAGCAGGTTTTTGTATACTAGATTGTGTTTCATATTGAGATTTCTAACCTAAAAGATCATGATTTTGAGAAGAAATTCTGCTTGGCCAGAATATAATTTATTTTTGATCATCTTACATAGACAGAAAATGAATTCACTGCTGTTTTCAGCAGTCTACCGGTTATATACACGCAAATACTGCAGTAACATAGAGAAACACTATTGCTCCACTGAAGAATGTCTGGATGCTTTCCTAAATTTCAAATATACTTTCGTCTTTATAAAGAGCGCAGAAGCAAAGCAGCCCAAAGAGTACAGTCTTGGAAATATGTAACCCACAAATTAATTTCGAATGTAATGTGCAAACTAGCACACACTGAGTATATGCCAGTTAGAAAAAAAAGCATTAGTTCGTTAGACTGCGTCTGAATGATGGGGACGCGCACCTATTATAAAGTAAGCCATTGCTTATAAAGCTAAACCCGTTCTAAACTGAGTACGTACGCATCTGTAAACGTTGCGTTCATAAAAATCGGAGGAACGGCCTGATTTATTATCGTAGAATATAACCTGTTTTTCAGTCAGGACTTCAGAGTACAATTCTACACAGCCCACGCGTGATTTCAAACGCTACTGGCAGTGGCGTCGTAAAAATTTTCTTAAATTCCTGGGAGGTCTGAATCAGAAAAGTCCAAACTTCTCCCACCCCTGATGGTTGGTGGTAAGGAGCCGAATTGCGAAGAGGGAATCAGTTCCCTTACTAAAATCGTAGAACTTGGCCACGCATATAGTAAATCATTTCTTTTCTACGACAGGCCATTAAGACATTTCAGATGAATGCCAATCCAAATGCAATGAAGTAAAGTTCTGACCAATTAAACAATAAAGTCTTCCGATAGCATTAAGGCACTTCTAAATAGTCCATTGCAGGTTACATTTTGAAGCAATTTTTTTGAAAATCCTCGGGACAAACGAATGCTAACATTCAAGAAAGTACAAACAAAGTACAAAGTACAAACAATTTTAGTGAATTAACGTTCCTTTTTCGGTATTTTGTAATATTGTAACAAAAGGGATATTTTTCCGAGGTCACCCGGTAACTGTCCTTAGTAATTTTAGGACCAGGATATAGAAAAGTACACTTCTGAAACCCGCATGGCTACAATTGTAAAAATCAGAAAGTCTCGTTGGTCGTCATCTAATGTACTAGTTACGGACCAGCCCCAAAGTTGTGAATACCGCCCGAGAAAAGCTGGTGACTGCATTTATGCAGAAAATGCAGATGCAGAACTAGAAGCAGGATACAGGGAAATTTGGGCGGATACATCTAGTGATGTTACACACATTGACTCTCTTTGTGTTTGATTATTGATCTTAAAAATACTGGACAAATATTTTTCGAAAAAAGTGACATTTGCATTTAAGAATGGTTTCTTGTCGCATTATTCTGCTTTCAGTCAAGGAAATGCTAGGCCAGCAATTGACCGCCACAACTAAATGGGAAATGGACATATCGTCTCTCCGCACCTCCCACCCCACCGTAGTATATCTACCCAAACAGGACGACGGGTTGCTCAACGTCTTCTCGGTTGGCACACCCAGTCCGTATGGATAACTGCCAGTAGTCTATTTTTGCCTTCAAAGACGGCCATGGACAAATCCAAACCGTCAGACAGACTATGTTTTTGCCCATGAGCCAGAAATGGTCATTCCAGTCTCCTTTTTCTTTGTCATGTCCACCTTACTATTCTATATACCACAAGTCGCTATGAGCTCCAAGGGAAAACGGGACATGCATGTCCCGTAACTAGATCTGTAAGCCCCACAGTGCCAGAATGAATTCGATTTTATAAAGAACACTTTATTCTGTCCAAAACATCAAACAAGTTGGCCGGTCAAGTAAAGCACTTTGACACTGTTTGGCAATTTATATTCTAGAGCCCTTGTACTACACGCATTTAATTTAGACATTTCAGGATAGAAATCGCTGTTACACTTATGATATTAATGTACCTTAACTACTGCCCCATCCCATAGGTAAGTGTTTATATCTACCTATTTTGCAAACGAAGCACTCAATGTCATCATCCCTGAAAAGGCCTTATCGGCTGAGGTTTCAGATTCATTATCCCTTATTTTTGTCTTAAGTTGTCTTGCTTTTGTTAGTGCTTGTATTTACCTAGCGCCAAACAGGATGAGTCCGTTTTGACTGACAGGGTGGCGAAAATATGTTCTTGCACCACTTACTCTTGCATGAATTCTTCGACTGCAGCAGCCTTAACTTTATCCTCACCGAAGGGCCAGTTCTAACCATCTGTCTGAAGGCGACGATTACTGCTAAAGTTTCAATACGTACCAGTTAGTTTCAGCAGAAGATTTATGAATGAATGTTCAAAGAGCTGATTTATGACGAAAGAGCCTACTTTTGAATTTTAACTGGCTTGTCAATTTTCAATTAAATGAATTTCCATTAGGAGAAGGTTTTCACGGGCCTTATGCAGACATTAGGCCTTCTAGAAGCGCAGGCTTAGCAAGCTTTGTAAGATACAGGTGGTCAGTCATCTCCTGTAATAGCTAAACGCGCTTAATGCGCATCTTAGGCGTGGTGAGGTAACCTTTTAGAGCCTCTGAAGTGTTAGCGAAAGCCTATGGATCCGACATGACATCTCCATCGCTATGAATATTCGTGTATACCATGCATCCATCCGGTCAGTCCTCCTCTGTGTATGTGAATGCTGGGCTGTGCGCGCCTAAGAAGAGCGAAGACTGGAGGTCTTTGACCACCGTTGCCTGAGGACCATCCTGCGAGTTAAGCATAGTGACTTCATCTCGAATGAGGATATCTCGCGAGGATATCTCAGACCATTCAAGAAAGGCAACTGAGGTGGTTTGGACACGTTTTACGTCGTCCGCCCCACGAGC
>UYRU01042084.1:14845-25923 GCA_900617775.1 Dibothriocephalus latus | reverse complement strand
CCGCAACCCAGATAAGATTAACGCGTCCGTGGGTCAATGTTTGGAGCACTACATTTCTAATCAGCAGGTTTTAGGTTCGAACCTGTTGGATGTTCCTCACCTCTGATGTTGGCGAAAGCAGCCTTAGCCTTCTATCATGGCTATTGTTTACCCAAGGTAGATGATTTTATTTGACCGATAAGGAGTTTAGCGCAACAACTTATAGGTTCCCGAAACTTCTTGGCTAAGATACATTGGCTCTTACAGTGTTGTGGTTTAACTCCAAGCATTTTCTGCATACAAGCTAAATTATATCGCAACCACCTCCATTGCTCTTATCGTGAGCTATAAGTCTGGCGTGCTGTATCTTCGAAACAATTGTTTTTGTGCCAGTCAAAAACGATTATTGGAGAACTAAAAAAAATGTTTGCCATGGCCTATGATGGTCCCTAAAATAGCACCAAAACAGTAAATCATAATTTTTAACCGACTTTAATGAAGACGTAGCAAAAAATACCGACGGCACGAATGTTCAAACGAGCAAACTGCTTTTCAATAAGGAGATTTTATGTTTAAAAAAAGAAGCAAATATTTCTGAAGATTCGCGACGAGACGTTTACCGTAAATGAATCAGGTTATCGTTGGCTTTCCCTCAATATTGCTGTGCTGTAAAACATTTTTATTCGTTTGCGTGGGAAAGGCCTTTGTCGGGAGTTTAGGAGTCGCTGTTTTCTGTCATGTCCTGCAGTGGCCTTATGCAGGTGACCCACGGGATTCAACCATTCAGTTAAAAGCCTAACTTATCTCTTACTGCTTACTGCTACACCTTCCTCCTAAATAGACTATGTTGGAAAATAGGGCAGTTCGAAGCTTGTGCAATTCGCATAATTTAATTTAGACATCGTAAATGCCATTTTCAGTGGTATTCAATCTAAGCTGCCGAGGGCGTTGGATGAGTAGCACCCCACAATCTTCATCTGCCCTCTTTGAATCTCCCTTCAAAAACTTGACGTGGAAAAAGTATGCGTCTTTAAAAGGAAAGCAAATTTTGCCTAATGCACCCGTGGGCATAAGAGTTAAGAGCACATGAACTAGTAAGGCAGAGGTCGGAGGGATTGCTGCGTTTCACTGTCCCCAAACGAGATTAAATACAGTGACAAAACGATGGATGGATAGCAAGTGGGCCGAATACTATTCAAGTATGTGCAACCTTAACCGACATATCCACCTGCCACCGTTCGACTTAGAGTCCCGTTTTCAGGACAAAACACAATGAACCACTAAAAAGAATACCTGCTTACAGGTTAATGCTACGCGCCTCTGAAAAGGTGTACTTTTAGCCATCGGTTTTACGTTGGGAGGGTTTTTGGACCATCAGTCACCGAGATACGTACCGACATCTGTGTTGAACAGTAAAATATATCTTAATGGCGTTGCTCCTAAAAACCCCAATGCCGGAATATGTAGACCGGAATGGTACGCTTGCTCCCGAATATACTTCGCTGTTGAACATAGACTACGTGAAAAAGCACCACAGGCTTATTCAATACTGTCGCGTTTTTTAAAACCCCTCGGTACGAATGTCCTACGCTTCGGCTATGTGCACGCTTGGATACCAATAAAAATAAAATTATATTCTCATAAAACCGCCTTCACTCGCGAACGAATAAAAAGAAGACTCCCTATTTCACGAATTGCCAATCAAAATTTGGAAATATTTTTGAATATGCGAGTCCAAGGTAGCAATTCCGAAGAAGAATAAGACGCGAACACTGGAACAATAGTTTTATTTTCCAGACGTTTCGGATTATGTCGAGAATCCTTAATTATAGGCAACTGTAGGATAGTCTGAGACATTCGAAGATAGGGGTGACATATGCATAGATTGTCATTTGCATGCATACAATAATTATCAGCTCGTATAGCCACCGCTTGTGGTCTTAATTCGTACTGTGATGGCTTGACACTTCGCGTTCGACTCGTTAATTGCCGCAATTTCGTTGTCCCTGTCGGACGGAGGCTTGGTAATTACTCGACAGAAGACGCGACCACTGGAACAGGAGCTTAATTTTCCTGATGTTTCGGGTTCCGACGGGAATCCTCCAACATGGGTAACTGTAGCATAGTCTGAGTCATTCTCAGACCCCTATCTGCGCATGAAAAAACAAAAAAGGGCCGAAATAGTTATGGTCCGATTATTATTCGATCAATCTCGGTTTCAGAATAATCAATGCAGTAGATGGCCTGAATATTGCCCAACTCCTCAAATTTAGCATTTGGACTAGGAGTCCGAAATATTCAATCATGATGCTGATGTTTAATTTCGCCAACATCTATTGAGTTTGAAACATACCAGTATGCCCTTATGTCAAATTTGCGCTGTTATTTTCACATCTCATAAAATGTGAGGTCCAGACAGGCTATTTCTATATGTGAAAAGCCACCTGTAACAGATTGATACATGAATAGTTTCTCTTAACCAGACGGTTATATGCATGTGAATGAAATGTCCAGTACCAGCCGAATGCGGGCGTAATTATTTTGTTCAATCCTCCGACTATTAATTATAAGTCAGCGCGCACTGAAGGCGGGAGGGTAGAAGGTCACCAATGCCGCGCAAAGTAGCGCACCAAAAGTGGAGATCGCGGGAGCCAGTGCTTGTAAACACTGCATGCGGCCCTCAGTGCGCAGGCGGGACAAAAACGCCCACTTGCGCTACCAACATAAGCATGGGTGTAAATAAGTCTGACACCAGAAGTAGAAGATGTGATTGCTAGAATAAGTATTCTATTTGCCTAACTTTTCGGATTCTATGGAGAATCCTCAGTCATAGATAACCGTAGAATAGTGCGAGAGATGCCTAGATTGCACGGTATTTATAATTCATAGCAGCCGGCCGTATGTGCACTATATTTATCAGCCGTGTCACCACTCTTTTTTATGGTGGTTACGGACGAGAATTCAAAACGTCGGTCCAATGAATGCCATGTTTTAGCGATCGCATCTTCGGAGGAACCGTTTCTTTAAATTCGCCTGTTTGTTTTATCCAAAAATGGTGCATTTATCTATAAAATAAAGCGGATCACCACTGCCAAGGCCAAAAAGGAGGTCCACAAGCCACAATCGACGTTGTTTCGCTCAAGAAACGTCCTAGTCCTAGTCTCCACCGCGCTTGTGTCAACCATCCCCCTGTCTATGCATATTCACACACCATTCTTCCCCAATATAGTTCTTAATGTGCATGTGTGATCCGAGCCCGAGCCTAGCACAGTGCTCTAAGTTGCGTCGCCTCGAAGGCTGCCAACTACCAATTGCACTCAGACCTCGTAGCCTGGCCTATTTATGTCTGCGTGAAGTGGCTGACTGATATTGAAGGAATCAAGCTGCAAATGCTCCCTCCTAACTATACCTCTGACGCTCTCATAGATATGAGCTGCTCAACCTCTTTTGTGTGTAATCCCTGTGTTAGCGTCTGGGATGGCAAGGCATGTACGTTTTGTGCGCAGCCGAGGTCATTCTGTATGTGAGCCGCTGCGACAGTTCATCAAATCAAGCAACTGACCGGCTCTGGTGGTGACTGGGACCCGACATTTGGAATAGAGAATTAAGTCAATGGCCCAGTACACTCTCCTAAACATAAGCCGTCTGACGCGCTCACAGATATCCCCCTTCACCAAAGGCCATGGCTTGAAAAGTTGCCAACTGATGGCGTAACTCGAATCGCGCAGTCAGTCGAGTTTGTGTGGTTTTGCGGTGGCCGACTAGGGGGGGGGGACGGGAGGCTGAGTGTCTAACTGCATCGGTTCCTATTTAATGTCGCCTTTTTAGCAACCCCAGTCGGTGAGATCCTAGCAAACTGTGGCTACACGTCTGGTGACACCTCCGACCACACCAGGCACAAACGGCCTCTCCCGCCTTCAGTCTTCCTGACATGATCATGACAACGGTTGAATGAGTACAAGTCTACTACCACTATGAACTAATTCACGCGCATATCACTACGCTTGCTGCCAACCCCCTGTGACCTACGTGGTGGAACTAGTCAGTCTCGATGGTGGAAGTGTTGGGAGACGACAGAAAGCCTTTCCATGTCCGTTTTACTCACTGCCAACACCGCAGGGCCAGATGGTCATTGCCGACGCGACGAATCAACGAACACGCAAGGCATTTATCGATTTTTCTGTACGTTTAAATTTTACAGCAAAACCCTGTGAAAACACGGATTATTTCTGCTACTGTTCTGTGGCTATGTCTTTGATGATTAATCCACGACAGATTTTGAAACGTCAACTGAATAAACATATTGTCGCTGCGATCGAGTCGTCTTCTATTTGCAACCGAGAAGTAGGCAATAAGGGTGGCCGTACAAGATCAAACACCTAAATATATACGCCTGTATTTGAAGTGATTATGTTTTCCATGTCATAATCAAATGCCCAATACCTCGCCGATTGCTGGCTTAAAACATACCTTCCAAACAATCAATAGTTAGGCGTCTTAGCTGTCAGTCATATGCGTTTAATTTTCTGGTGGCTAGAGACTGAGTGGCAGAACAATTCGCAAATCGAACGGTACCAAACGTTAAGTTTGTGAACGGACATTGTGTGAAGGCGCATTTCCTCATTATAGGTCTACACAAGCATAAGAAATACGAAAACAGGTAGGGCGTCATAACGATTGTTCTATTTGTCTGAATGTTCGAACTCATGCAGAGGTCTAGCTTCAAAGCGTACAGCAACAAGTTAAAATGTTACACCTGTAAGAAGCATTAGCCAATCAGCGGTAAGTGACATAGGTCTGGAGGCGACAACGCAGGTCTCTGAGTACAAGCTTCCATTAAGACTCCTAATGCACTTTTATGCCACCGATATATGGATGAGGTAACAAAGTTATCCCACCGGAATATCAAAACGATACTTTTTTTCAATGTTCCGCTCGCAGCCAAAATTGTGTTTTTAGTACCCTGAGTGGGGTTTGCCAGCGCAATTACCAGAATGACTTGCTCTGGTTTCCACTAACCTTTCACTTACATGCATATTGGCGCAATGCTAAAATTCTTATGAATAATCGCGCTGTACTGCCCGTTTAGAAGTGGCTGTTTAATTGGTTCTTTTCTGGCTTTGTTTCAATGTAAACGCATTGCAAAAGTTTGTTCGAATAATTAACATAATTGCCTTAGAAACTCGGAACGTTTAATATGTTTCTTCATATTACTGCTCTTGATCTATATTCGGGCAGTTATAATGTAATTGGCATGCCTAAAACGACTTCGGTAAATATTGATGCTGCATGTTTCATTTTCCTTGTGCTGTTGGACTGAATATTTCTAAAAAACTTGATGGTATTTCTCTTCGCAGGTTTTTAGTTGTAAATATGCAACAGATAAAGCTATTTTCAAAGATTATTTCAAGTAGAATGCTTGTAGCAATAATAAGTACGTTTTAACCAGTAGTGGATATAACTAAAACTACAGTCACTGGATTGAAAAAAATCTGTTATTTTAGACCAGAATGGAAGATTCTAGGGCTAACTAAAGACGTTATCTTCCAACCTGGATTTTAAAGCAGAAACCAAATGGCTGAACAGAATTAATAATCAGGTAAAATAAAATACCTTGCTTACCTGCGGAACTATAACCAGAAATTGGGAAATGTCCTACTGTAAGAAAAGTGCAGTTAAGCGATTTTAATAGTGATGAACAGGTAGCATTGTCCCAAGATATGTAAATAGTAACAGGATGGCGGTCTCCGTGTGCAGTCCTATTTGGCCACCGACAACGCACTTCATAACATATATTCGCTTATGTATTACGAATTTTCCCTATTGTTTAACAAAAGGCTTATAAATTCAAAGTTATTAAAGAAAGCAATACACATCAGGATTTCATCTTTTACCTTTCTTGACGCAAAGTACATCTTGTGCACATGAACACGATTGCACAGGTGTATAGTGTGAAAGCACTCAAAATTAAAATTTTAAGTTTTAAGTCCACTCAAACCTATTTTTAAAATACCTGATCTGTTCAAGGTTGGGTTCTGTTTTAGAGCTCAACAATAACTAGCTTTTATTGTCCTGAATGAGAGGATAATCACATAAGATATAGGTCGACCTGACACAGAGGAAATTTCTCGTTGTAGACCAAGTTGTAGAAATTAGATGTCGGTGTCATAGGCGACGTCCGATCTCCATGTTTAACAAAATATCGTCATTTTGATAACATTTACAGAAAATAATTTGCTCAACCAAACGCAAGACAAAGGCAAACATGACAATGCGAAAATTAGACCACCTTGTAGGCATCATATGTGACAGTTAGCTAGTAACAGAGGGGTTTTTTTCTGAGGATGTAACTATGGGGCTGAAAGAACATTGACAGGTATGGAACGCACCTTTATTGACGGCCACTGTATGCGTTTTTGTAAGGTTTTACTGAATACAAAGGACCTGTCAAAAGCAAGAACTTCATAAACTGCACAAAGAGCCATGGATAAAGAAATGTTCACATAAACCAGTTATCTTTTCCAGATAAGTGGTTAACACCTCGGGTTCAGCGCTAAAGAATGCTATTGCTTTTACTTAAAGCTTGTTTAAAACTTCTTTATAACACTGAGGGCCTAAATAGAAGGCAGCACGCAATGACCAATACATTATCCTCGGCATAAGTGTCAGAGTTTTTTTGGTTAGTTCTTTTTAAATTATAGTTAGTTTTCAGAAGACTTGAAGGCAAGCCTTTGGTATTTGAAACTTTTAATTAACTTGTCGCCTGAGCTTTATGCAAAGCAAACTACTTCTTTTGAAGTTCACTTTTGTTGATAAAGGTGATAGTATCTGGCACCAACTGGGCAGTCGATTTCTCAACACGTTAGCTTAAGAAGAAATCATTATTTTCTGCGCCATCCACCGCTTTCAATTTATCAAACGAAAACATAAGTGTGCAAGGTGCTTAATCATAGGCGAAAGCGATCGCTCCTGCCTGATGATTAATCAAAAATGGCAGTTGCGCATTTGCGCGATACAGGTGTATTGAAAATATTGCGTTGAACAGGAAGACAAGGTGGCTGAACCATAATGTCCTCGAAAACGTATTTCAACGAAAATGTGTCCACAAGACTGCACCCAGCGGTTGATAAGCAAACGTGACGAGAGAAAAATATCACTACCGTGCATTTAGAACCTGTCGGAATCCGTCAGACGCCTCCGCAGGCCATTCGGATTTGAAGCTGCGCACAGACCAAAGGCAGTAATACAGTGCCAGGTAAAGAGGCAAAGACAGCAACCATTATGACAGGAAACCTATTGAATGTTTCTTCGGAGCTGGTACAGTTGCGAACACAGCAATTATCTTGGAGACTGCAGGCACTACCAGGAAAGCGAATGACCAAACCTTAAGCAGCAGTGATGATGAACGACGCTAACGTCTAGACCACAACTTACTCGGACAAAACCACCCGCACCACGAACTGTGTGAGTGATGGTTCTCCCGTCCGCATTCAAGCAACAAACGCAACTACTTCCGTATTCCGTGCATCGATTTTGTATTGAAGAAATAGTTAACTGCGCGGTGAGGGCGCGAGAAAGCCCCAGAGCCGAAGGCATTGAGCCAATTTGGTAGTTAACCGTCGCGCCAAGACTCACGAGAAAGACATCGAGCCAAACATTGTTTGAAACATGAACCTTAAAATAAGGACTCGGTCAGTCGTTAGATTAAGCAGGAGGCGGCATTCAGCGCCCTGCGCGGTCCTTTGTAGACCAGCGTTAATCATAATTGTTCGCCCCCTACCCCCTACAAATGCCGGCTCTGCCTCTGTAGATGGACTGCTACATTAAAGGGCTCGAAATAGTAAACCAATAGTTCTGGCCACTAAATTGTCGCGTTTTGTTTCCTATTTTTTTCCTTTCTAAATTTCGAAAGTCCTGATTATGACAATTTCGCCTTGCAGTCATCTATGCACTTGTGTTTCGCAGAGCATTTATAAATGCACACATTGCGGGAATTCTGTTAATTGCGTTGTCTGTCGGGTAGTATGGCTAGCAAAACATTCCAAAATCCTGTGACTGTAGTGCGTGAAGCCTGCTACATTTATGGGATAAGGAGCGTTTTCTTCGTTCTGAGGATAGACGGGGAAAATTCGGTCAAACCAACCTCTCAGTGCAAGCCCCAAGACCAGTCAGTCTGGCCTTGTCTTGCATTTGGGACACCAGGGGCTGTGAAAGGCGATGGAGGACCAGACAGAGGGAGGGAAGAGGATGCCACAAAGGTCTTCCTAACGAGCTACGCGCAGGTCACAGCTGCAGTTTCCAATGCTCTGGTGGTAATTTTCCTGGCTGGCGGTAGGTGAAAAGGGCGTGTGTGTGTGTGTTGGTTTGCGTGTGAATTCTCCCGATTTTACAAACGTAAAACAATTTTGATTTGGGAAAATCTCGTTGTTGGGCCTTTTTCCTGTTTGAGCCATGTTTCACTGGTGGGGCCACGTAGGGGGTGTGGCAAGCATAAGACTGCGGGCACAACGCCTCTTCCGTCAAAGCATCGGCACTCATACCTAGCCAGTGGGTGAAGGCAGGGGGAGGGGCGGGGTCAATTCCACCCAGTTTCCATTTATAGTTAAACCAACGCCCATTTAACCAAAATCGGGACGCTTTTTAGAGCCACTTATGCGTACTTTTACTTGCCGCATAAATCTTAAATTTAGGGTGCTGCAAGTATCTACGTAAAAGGCTTGCAAACTATGCCATATTCCGAGAAACAGGTGGTTTATCGAGTTTGGTGTCAAGTACGTCCAGGATGGACAAATCGTCCCATAAACATATTTAGCCGAAAATGTGTCGCCAGACATCCCGAGATGAGGTTTCAACCAGACTCAATCTGATATTGTGCAAATAGCCCTAGCCAAGCATCCGAGGATAAGCAAATTACCATCATAGTGATCATCATCATTTACCATTACAAACATAGCTACCACAATAATAAGAAATACTGGCCGCAGTTTCGAAAAAACCTTAGCAGTCTACAGGTTACGTTAACTTTTAAGATAATTGACGCCGACACCAAGTTAGCAGTTGATAATATTAAATATTCCTCACAAGGATAGTAAATTAAAATATAAGAATTTTGGGCAATGCTTTATCAAGAAGATGACTTGATCGCTGGGACAATACTTTTATTCGCCTAACGCTTCGACAAACACCATGAATACATAATCAGAGACAAAAGCAGAAAGTTGTAGCAGAACCGGGTCTGCTACTGCTTTCTACTAATGCTTTATCAGTTAAAATGCATAAACAGAGAAGAAGAATGCATAAATGTCAAAAGCCAAAGGTTTTTATATATGTAGAATCTTTAACTTAAGGATTTTATAAATCCTTGCGAAGAACATTTAGTTACGTCGATAAAATCAAATCCAAAAACGTACTGACATTGAAAAGGAGCTAGGATTCGTTTTCACAAAAGTCAAATGCCTGCAATCAGTATATTCATGTCAACTAATTAAGTGTTGTTTCTAAAAATCAATGGTCTAGGTTTATGAAAACAGGTGATCAAGAAAGCAGCTTTTGAATAATAAGCACAAAAGTACAGTTTCTCGGTTTTAAATGACAATGACAGACATTATATTACTAAGAAGAGATCCCTGGGCAGATAATTAAGGAACTAGCAAGCTAGTTATCGTTGCCTCTTTCATTTCTGTTCGAGCTGTCAGTGACGAATGGGAACTGGCCTTCAAATTGGAAGACAGCGCATATCACTGCCCATACAAAAAGGAGGTTACAAGATGGTAGCAAACGGTTTTAGATCTATACCCTGCCTTTCCTACAAAGCAATATAAGTCATTTTACAGGACGCCATACAAAGATTTTATGACGAAAATTTTGCTCTCTACAATTTTACTCTGGTTTTCAGCGACGACTCTCCTGCCTTTCAAATGTGTAGATCTCTCCTGAGGTCAGGGCCAGTGCCTTAGAAGAGAGCTTCGTTTTGCGCAGTGCCCTAAGCAATGCGCTTAACATAAACTGGGCGTACTTGCCACCAGAGGGAAACTTTTGAGCTAAATCAGTTGATTTTTTGTTAGTCGAAAACAACGCGTTTGTACCGGAGAGGATAAGTCAGACTCAATACTTGTGACAACCGGTGTTCCTCAAGCCTCTGTTCTGGGTCCTTTACTCTTCTTACTTTGTATAAATGACAGCCTTAAGGATTTGGACTACCGTAATAGTTTTTGCTCAACACATTAATCTCTCGAAGATCATTAAGTGCCCAAGCAACTAGGAAGCCCTGCAATATAAATATGTGCAGACTGCAAACGTGGTCCACGGAAAGGCTGCTAGATTTCAAGATAAGAAGTAGGCCGTCGTCTGCCTGCGTCCAACGGACTACACCATAAATGATAGCATGGAGGCATATGAGCTGAAAAAATGCATAGCTCCATAAAATCTTCACAGAACACCCTATGCATATGGGGTGCTGCACACTATCACAAGAGAGTCTGCAGCTTTCGAAAAGGGGCAACAAAATTGGAGCGCAAATTGTAAAGAAAATCATAAGGATACTATTCTCTGTATATTGGATATTTCTATTCATCCGCAACATTGTTATTCGTTCCTGTTTCATATTGAAATCCACTAAGTCTTATTCCGTCCCAAGTATTTCAGAATAAGTATTGCTGCAGGGGCTGATTGCTTACATCGTCTAGTGAATAGATTTGTTACAGTGAGTTCAGTGATGTCACCGTCTAATTATGCCCCTTGAAGTCCCCAAGGAAGAACACGATGAAAAGGACGTAACTTTGGAATCCATCGCGAGAGGGGTTAATTTTGTACAAAATCCGGGGTTGCTTTCTCGGGTGGCCGTTGCCGCTGGCAGCTCTCCAGCGCGATCGGAAGCGGACTGACGGTGTCCTCACAGTCCGTGCGCAATTCCGTTTGAGAGGCGAAAGTGGATTATAAGTGATTGTCACCTGCTGTGGCGAACCTAATTGGCCCTTGAGGAATTTCGACAAGTTGAGCACACGCCTGGACGCGCGTGCGTGGGTCCAGCTCTTAAGGCCATTGCATGGAGGCGTTACGAAGACACGAAGACATTTTGGTAGTCCTTATTGACAAAGGCA
>UYRU01042078.1:15631-26598 GCA_900617775.1 Dibothriocephalus latus | reverse complement strand
CAGGTTATATGGCCAAACACGTTATGTATAAAATTGATGATGAAAAAACACGGTAACCCAGAACACAAAGCATAGGATATCAGGTTATCAGTTCTGCTACTGCTTTCTGCAGATATCTCTGATGAAGAATCCGGGACGGATGTCAGGCGAACAAAAGTCTTGTCCCAGCAATCGCATCTTCTTCTCAAAAAGTTATCAGTTTGCGAAAAATCTTAGTATATACTCTGTCATTCTCATTTATATTTCTATTCATACAACGGGACCTAAACGTAAACAAATATTTAGATAATTGCTCAGCTATACAAAGAAAAGTGACTTCCTCTGTTTTAAGCTGAAGGTTACTCTCTTATGTTTAGCGAAGTTAAAAGACGGTCAAACTTTCCCAAGTGTATCTTGACTTAACCTCCGAAAAATGCAAAGTACACTGATAATCTATGACGGGAAGTCTAATCAAAGCACTTTTTCAGGGAGTAACTGGATAGGGAAGGTTCTCTGTGACTTTTGTTATAGACGTTCATTTTTCTCGGGAACAAGCGAGAATGTTTAGGTTATTCTAAAATTCAAGGTAGATGATCTTAAAACAAATTGATTTTGGACTTTTGGATAAACAAGTAGAATATAATCCTTATTTATGGACCATTTACTGAAAACATTGAAAATCTTAAAGTGTTCACCACAATCTCAAAAGCAATCTGCACTTCGTTGAACATCAGAAATAAATACAAAGAGATATGACCGAAGTTTATGTCTCCTGATGTACAACAAATGGTACGCTAACGATTGCACCTTAATATTCGAGTTGAACTGACCTTCATGTCCACATTTTAGCCTACAAAATACCCTACTCCTGCGACATACCAATAGAACATTGGTTATTCTCATCCAACGTATTTCAGCTTATGTTTGGCATCAAAGCAATATACGCAGGTGGGATGTCTGAAAAATTCGCAACCTTCGGAGAATTTTCCCTCTTTTCGTAAGATTTGAATATGCTGATTAGTTAATTGTAGTCTTCGACCCCCTGAACGAATCGTCTTTCTTACCGTAGGCTGCACAAGCTAGCATCTTAAAGGTTTATTAATTAGCGGCCAAGATTAAACATCAAAAGGCTCATTCAGTCAAGTGTTTCCTTTTAGAGGAACAAAATATACTCCAACGTAAGGTTAGTCTGCCAGATGCTCTGATAAAACTATTAATCTTAACCGCATTATCAGTGAGTTGAAAATAAATGAGAAAATTTAAATCGTTTAACAAAATTCCGAAAACAAGGAATGCACCAACATTTTCCAACACCGATATCTACGCATATAGGAAAGCTTTGCATCTGTGACGAAAAAGTCAGGACGCCATATTTGAATTTGCGGCAATCCTATTAAGGAAACTTAAATTATACGGACCTTTAGGTTAATTGAAACTGAGAGGGAAGTCTTGTGTGACGCTGCACAAACTCATGTGAATGTTCATTAAAAGCCAAAAATGTATGCCGTTGTTTGACTTGTAGTGTTTTAATTTTGAGAAATAGGTATTGGAACGGTTAAACAACTTTACAGTAAAGACCACTTTTCATTTTGCTTGCCTCGCCCATCAGGTTGGCCATTTGGCTCACCTATAAAGGTTACCTGTTTAGTGATTTTAAGGTCACCCCCGATATCATGCAAACACCACCCTTTCAGAGTTGAAGTACTGCACTTTATCGACAATATACCAAAACAAACAGGAAACATTTCAGATGTAAAATATAAATTTGCGAGATGCTTATTTGATGAAGCTGTGGAACTATCATTTGTTTAAGGCATCAGTTAAATCCGGTTTCGCTTTTTCAACAACTAAATCCACAGTTTTTCTAAAAAACACCTTTGAAGGCTGTTAACCAGTTTGCTGAAACTTTGTCAATCGTTGGCGCTGAAGCACTCATGTACAGTATCCCTGATCCACCGATGCATGGCTAGGGCGCACAAAACAACCTTAGCCTTATAATATAGCCTTCCAATGGTGCAGAAAGAGGGCGTTTTATAGCGACCCATCGTATCAGTCAAAGTTATTCCAACTTACTAACTGGCAAATTGACTGTTTTCGGGTGTTCAATTTTAATCGCTGACACAGGTGCCACAGTCAGCTCGTCAACACAAATTCAAAAAGATACGTGAAGGGCGTAAGTCCCCTGCCAGAGGAGTTCTTGCACCTTTTAATAATATGTCTTTTTATTTCTATTCTGGCAATTGAGATCGTCAAATTACTGAATACTGAAACTAAATACTACCCAAAATGTGCCTTAATCATACAATTCCTGTAACTCTTCCGCAAGAAGTATTTTACGTTAAACAAAAACATTTATGATTAGGTAAAATGAGCACCTTTTTTCATTGCCACGCAACACATAGCTGAGCCAGTCATACGAAGGTGGGAGTCGGTAGTGTTCCGATAACACAGACCGAAAGGCTGGGTTTCGTCATCGAACGGCATCAATGCTGATACTGAGAGAGTGTCCCAGTAATTTCTCCCTGAACACTCGATGTACGATGTAAGAGGAATATAACGCCTACATAGCTGAGTTTCATTGATGTCGCGGTCTGGTACGAAGATAGTGATGGTTTTTCAACTAAATTATTCAGGAAAACGATAAATACAATGAAGGTACTGTAATTTACCAGCAACCGCTCGCTCGGTCTCAAACACAGTTGCGTACGGGCCCTATGCCGGTGCGTTAGGACACATTGTGGTTGACCGGATGACTAAGTTTTTAAATTAAAATATATTCGGCAAATACTGAGACGGAACGCCTATCCACGCCTTTTAGTAAATCAGTGCAGAGGCGTACAAGACAAGAGAACAAATCCAATCGGTTTTAAATTTTTGGTAGTTCTTTCGTACGTAAAGAACGTCTTAGAAGCCGTAAACCGCTCTCTCACCCCACTTGAATTTGGCGTTGTACACAGAACAGAGGCAACCAGCAGGCGCCGCGTCACGAATTCTCCGAATTAAAACGCGTGAATTTGTTTTCTTTATTTAATGCGTAACCCAGTCTACGTAGTTTGAATAAATCTGAATATGGTATGGTTTAGCTGCATGCATTTTAATTTTTAAAGTAGCACACTATGCAGACGTAGGTACCTTAGGGCTTACTTCCTGCTATTATTGTCATTCACCAATCATCATACGTGAAATCAGGTGGTCTTTTGGCTGCAAGTGCACTGTCTGTAAAGCAACGGCTTTTACGTCAGAACATGATATCCCAGCATATCTCATTATCATAAGGTACACCTAACTGATCGTCACATCGTCCTAAATAGGTAGTTATTACGGTTAAATGAATATTTATAAAAAGGAGACCATTTTGTTGACATTCGTGCGTTGCGGAAAGGTACATGGTCTTATTTGCGATTCCAAGGCGGAGCTTTTAGCCTATTGCTAAAGCAACAAAACTCAGTATCTTATCTCAAATAAGAGCGAATGCGTTAACCAATATACTAAATTATTGAATACCGAGCTCAACGTATGTCAAAGCGAAATATAATTACTGCAAATACAATTTCTTTGATGGTAAATAACAATTTTCGTAAGCAAGGTAAACATATTAACAGGCATCACTCTGTACAGTATGAGTATTCCAAAGTTTCATAGGTTCATCATGTGGCTCCATCCAAATAGCTCAATAAACGTAACAGTATGGATGCATCAAAGTTTAAAATACAGGGTGTCCCAAAAAAGTGTGTACACATTTTAATTAATTGTACATTTGGTGTTTATTATAATTTTACTATTTCAAAAATGAAAAAAATATTTAAAAGTATCATTTTATTGTTTTTTTCAATGCATTTGACTACTGCAACAGTGGTTGAATTAAAAGAAGCCATTGAGCATGAATGCATACGAATACCAATGGAATTATTTCATGGTGTGTTCGATTCCATTGCTTCGCGTTTACAGAGGTGTCATGATCAAAATAGACGTCAGTTTGAGAACATTCAGTGAAAAAACAAGTAAGTGATACTTGTTAATATTTTTACATTTTTGAAATACTTAAATTATGATCAACGTCAATTTTATAATTATTTAAAATGTGTTTAATTTTTTTGGGACACCCTGTATAAGCATCTACATACATAGTCTTCTACAAAGAAAAGTAGGTTACAAAAGCTTAACGAAATACTTTAAGTTTTAATTGGTTTAAATTCCTTGTCCTTATAGATACGTTGGGCACTACGTATTTATCAAAATATTTCATTTGAAAATAGTTCCGAAAAGAATTTACCGAAGCAGTGTATGTGTAGTCGTTCTTTCTTATGCACATTCCATGCAAACTTCTCAGAATCACCCAAACATGAAACGTAATTCTGGCGGAAAATTGACGTCCAGCCCAAAAGACAGCGATCAACATGCATTTGATCAATTGCTCAGCTTTTTTAACTAGAGCCTTTTCCTTGCTGGCGTATGTTAGAAGCCCACAGCTGGGTCAAACTAATTATACTAATTTGCCCCAAACACCAACTTCCTCTGATGTTAAACCTATTAGAAACCGATTTATCTGGGTATGCTGCCGAAGGATGAAAACAGAATTTACCCTTTTAATACCGCAAGGCAAAAACATTTAACTAAATTATTTCCTATAAATCTTTTTCTAAACTTCCATATAATAAGCTTTGCTTAATAAATCTTAAAGAAATATTGATTCAAATTTTGATTTATGCTTTGCTTAAGAAACGGCCTCGTTTGCTCTTGGCGAACCTTGCCGCAGAACAAGTTTAAAGATAGGCTAAAAGGCAAATTGGTCTTGCATAACCGCCTGAAGGCATTAACTGATTGCGCCAATTAGAAAGTCTGTTCATTTCCTCTCGTGAATAATTCTTCCTTTGGATTTTTCCGAAGGTTGTATGAACACTAATACATCCAGCCAAACAAAAACTAAGTCCAAAGAATTTATTTATAAATAAATATTCTTTCTTTAATGCAAGTGAAACGAATTATAACACAGGTGTCCTTTAAACATTGCCACCCATCCTCATTCCCGTGTCCGCAGTCATCAGTTGCAATTGCTTTGAAAGCTTCTGTCACTCAACAGCTGCTGGATCAGCTGATGTTATAACCTATGAAATAAATTACTATACTGGCAGGGCAGGTACTACCTAGAATCCCATACTTGTGTTTTACCGGTATTCAGTCTGACACAGGTGCGGGTGGTCCGGCTCATCGGTCAATCTTCATCATTCCTTATGTACTTTCTGGTCGAAACGTCGGGTTTTAAGTTTTAATTTTTTATTTTTCCTACAAGTAATGTTTTGAAATTGATGTATATCAGTACATTAAAAATGGTATAACACTTTCACTCGAAACCAGCTTTACTCGACCAACAGCAACCTTTTGCTGATTAGTAATCTGTCTTAAGAGTACCAGCAGGACCGATGCTTTTTGCGTAGGCAGATTCATTAATATAATTATAAAATCAAAGGTTAATACAAATGCATCATGGCCGTAGATAATTCAGCGTAACGCCAATTATGTATTGAGTCAGAGCTACCTAAGAACATCCTAGGTAGTTTTCAATTGCACTGCATTGGCTTTTTAGTAGTAATTCGACGATCTCGAATGCCAGAATATAACTAAAAAGGAACATCTCACCAAGAGGTATGAGAACTCCTTTGGCAGAAGATGAATCCCTTTAAGTTCCTTTCAAGAATTGTGTTGACGAGCTGACTGGGGTTTCTTCGTCTGTGGTCAGAAATATAATACACATAAACGGGCACTTTCCCTGTCGGTAAGTTGAAATACGTTTGAGTGATGCAGTGGGCCGTAGAGGGCCACCGTCGTTCTGCACTCTTGGAAGACTACAGTATGGCGAGTGCTGTAAGCAGAATGTCGCAAGTTTCAGACGACTGATAATCGCTCGCAAACCAACATAAAGCAGGATTGCAATACGGATTATCGTGCAGTCTAATCTGAAGACATTTAAGTCACGACAGGATGTGGGCCCTTTAATAAGCTTCCTTCTGACTGCTTACGAAAAGCAAATTCTGTAATAAATGGCTACGTATGCATGGCTAGTATACATTGTATCATGGATTTTGATGGCCTATATAAGTTCAGATATATTTTATAGAAAAGATGCAATTTTTTTCCTTTACTCGATTGGAAGGAAAGTAAGTTTCTTTTAAATTTTATACTTCAAGAAAGGGTAACCTTCGGCTTTAGGAAAATTCTATTTATGAGATTTTTTACGACACTGAGGTGTTAATTCATAATACTTTGCATCCATCAATTTACTAATGCTGTCTTTAATGTAAACAGCATGATCCCCCCAGTGCAAAATGCTATGAGACTTGTGAAATCTCTTCCCCAAAACATATGCAAAATGTTTTTTTCCATAAACAAAATGTACACACTGTGCTGAGTTCAGGCGATGAATTTGAAAAGTACTTGGCAATTTAGAAACTTTTTAAAAAGGATAGATGCCATTTGTTTGAAATATAAAGTTTAAAGAAGGCTTACTTTTCTGCTTAACGAGTACAAGAAAGAATATTTTCGTGCATGTTTTCTATAAAATATATTTAAAGTTATATAGGCGATTAAAATCAATGATAAAAATGCATATTATTAACGTAGCCATTTCTGCAGAAACTGCTTTGTGTAAATGGTCAAAAAGCATCTCGTTAGAAAGCCAGCATCCTGAAATGACTGAAAAAATGCAAAATTAGACTGCAGGATAATCCGTATTGCAATCCTACTTAATTTAATTTTGCGAGTGATTACCAGTCTTTCAAAAATTGCGACAATGTGATTGCAGCATTCGTCATACTGTATATAATAGGGCCATGGTGGATGGTGCGACGTATCGATATATCTGTTGATCAGGGATAGTGCGCATGATTTCTTCAGCGTCAACGGTTGACAAATTTTAACTGACGTTTTACAACAATAAAAGTTCGACAAATTCGTCAAATTAATATCTCTAAATTCTTCCTTTGAGACTTGTCTTGTGTTTTTTGGTATTGTTAATAAATTGCAGTACCTGAAGTCTAAAAACGTGATGCTTGCATCACATCTGACATGACCTTAAAGCAAAAAGAAACATCTTCTAAGGATGAGTCAAATGGCAGTCAATATAAGCTGTTAGGAATGCCGCTGCTCCCATGATGAGTAAGCAAACACAAAGGCGTCGCGAGTTACGTCGCTGCCTGCCAGCCATGTCTGCTCAATTCTAATTGGTCAATTGTCTCGGACTATGTCTCTCTTGCGGCCCCTTAAATGCATTTGGCCTTAGTTTGAGAACTACTTGCTCTAACGTTCATGTGTGAATACACGCTGTTCGTGGTCGCTCGTCTTCTCTTGGGTCTGTCGTACCGGGCTTTAGGTACCGTGGTTGGCTAGCACACCGTTCGTGTTAATTACCAATACCAGGCACAGGTCGTAACATAAGCAAGGCAAGCAAAAAGGAAAAGAGGCCTTAATTGTAAAGCAGTTTGACTGTTGCAATATTTTTCCAAAAATTACTACCCTCTTAGTCAAACAAAGGCAATAGTCGTTGGTGTTAAATTAACAGTAGCATATGTCTGTGCAGCGTAACGCAGAAACTCCCTTTCGGTCTAAATTAACAACACTGTCCGTGTAACTTACTTTTTTGATATCACTATCACAGGTTCATTTCAGCAGTCCTACCGTTTCGATCAAGTACACTAAACCTTTGTTCCATAGTAGGTATCGCCATTGAAAAATAGTGCTCTCTCAGTCTCAGTATATTTTAGGAGGATATAGGCAGGTCACCCTTGAATTTTGTGTTATGCTATCCTAGAATAGTATCTCAGATTAGTGGCGAGCTCAACCAACGTGAGCTAATGAGGTAGAACATAGAACAGACAGTAGAGAAGGCTCCTTGGGATTTTTAGGGGAAAAACTGTGTTGTTTCCAGAATATTGTGAAGCTGTTTCGTTTTTTTCCTCATTAATTTTCAGTTGACAGCTAAGCTCGCATAGATTAATAATTTCGTCGGGGCATTTGGTGCACCACCACTAGGTTTGAGTATATTTTTTTTGCCGAAAAGAAAACCTTGGGTAAATTAGCCTTTTTATATGTGATCTTTGCTGCTTTTAAATAAACCTTTAAGTTAGTAGTTTGTGGTGCTTACGTCAATAAAGACAATTCATTTAGGGAGTCGAAGGCAATTGATTTATGGCAATTTGTAAGCTTTTTGAGATTTGTAGGGCCCCTCTAGATTTCTATCTTCCCGCCCAACTGCTAAACGTCAAACATTTAATTCTTGGCTACTGAGCTTAAGTTTATGTGTAATTCTGGCGGAAGTGATCAAATATATTAAATAAAATAAGATTACGCTTGTGTTAATAGGCTTAAATAGAATAAAATTCGATTAACGTAAACTTCTGTTGTGCAAGTTCCGAATGCCCATTAGAGGAAATTTGACCCTAGTAGGCGGAGTTCAACGAAAGTGGAAATTCGTCCTCCCTTTGGTCGAATTTATTGAAAAAATTCAAACTTCGGTTACTGAACATGTAAACGTTGTTTCTATAATAATTAAACGCTATTTTGGGGCCTCTATAATCAGTCCTGTCTATTTTATTAACATTTACCTACTCAGCATTTCCAAACCTTATGAGAATAGGTGAACTTCACAGAAGGTCCCGAAACTGTCGGATTTCCTACCTACGTATATGGCTTAAATACCAAACACTGGCTGAAATATTTTGTACGAAGTTAAGCAGATTTCGGCTTAATTCTCTCAAATTTGGACATGCCGATCAGTAACTAAGACATTCACATCATGGAATCGTTCACTTACCATTTTGTTTATATCAGGAGATATTTCATTTGGTCACATTGGTCAGATATTTCGCTTGTTGTTATGTTATATAACAGCTTCGCGCGAGGAGCGTACTAGATTACGATTTTAAATTCTGACGCTCTTATTATTAATGCAACATCATTTTGTTTCAGAACTCATCTCAGTTAAATTTTTAGCATTAAACGAGCCACTATAGTGATCATCAGGTAAAGCTTTTCGGTCTTCTGCTTGAAAAAGTTGCTATCGAACTTATCTCGGATGTATGTACCTGAAGATGATTATTCCTTCGATTTTTGCCAACACTTTTCCATGAACGACCATAAGTGTCTTCCATTTGCCAATCAGAATTGTTGAGCATAGTTTGAATTATACTATTTCATTCTATAGTCTGTGTTCTCAAAGTGCTCTATATCCACGCAGTATAACAACTTTCTTTTGTTCAAAAGATGGAAAATATAACTTCAAACCCCAATTTAATTTTATAATTTAAAACGGACTCACCTAGACGTTTCATTCAACTGCTGTTCAACTAGATTTCCCATAACCGCTGCTTCCCAGTGAGTGGTTTTTCAATCTCAAAACATGCCTTAATTAACCTTTTCTATGAAAGGAGAGATATAATACCTTCGGAATCATTGTAGTTTCCCGAATTGTAAATTTTTTCCCCTTGATGAAACGGTTTCACTTTTCTGGTACGCTAAGTATAGCTTTGTAAATGAGAAGTCTTTAAGAGGTAGAATGTAACGTAAAATACTGATTTTGCAAGCTCCCTTTCACGTACTCAGTATTATTATCTACACTGGTCTCAAAATTATATTTCCTGTACGTTTCCTCATCTGACCAAGAAGCTAAGTAGCATTTATAGAAACAAGTTACTTTTTAAAAAAACGGTCATATCCCAACCCACAAGAAAAGAATTATTATTCTTCCTGCAACTGGCATAAAATCCATCTCCTTCTAGTGCAGCATTTTGCAAACGAGATTTGAAAACTCCTCCGGTTCACTTTAAAAAACATTAAAATATTTATCGTTTAAATTTTGTAGATCATGTAAATAAATTTAAGTGATTGGTCACAATTATTTACAAGTTTCTGCTTCGTATCTTATAACCTAGATTTCTGTAGAAACGGGCGCCTTACTAGTTTTATCTAACTCAGCCATTTGTCTTTAAATCAACAAAATTAAATATAGAA
This sequence comes from Dibothriocephalus latus, assembly GCA_900617775.1. Lineage (NCBI taxonomy): Eukaryota > Metazoa > Platyhelminthes > Cestoda > Diphyllobothriidea > Diphyllobothriidae > Dibothriocephalus > Dibothriocephalus latus. The sequence goes on along the minus strand of UYRU01042078.1, from coordinate 16,617 downwards.
ATCTAAGAAATCGAACCATTCGAAATAGTAGAGCTACATTTGCGTCCTTTTAAAAACGCTGCTTTGCGCAATCCTTTGCATGCACGCTGTAAATGTTCAATGTTGAACATGCTTTGGAAATCAACTGAAAATACGCAGCAACAGTCTAGTTTAGTGACCACTATGCTGCATTTGCAATGCTGCCTACTTATTTCATACTAATAGGCACGTGGTATTTCAATAGTTATTATCCGCAGTTTCCCAGTCAGCGCAGTCCATCCACATATAACATGGATCCCAAAGGAAACGTTGAGTGGTTAAGTTTAGTTAGTTTACTTATATCTTAATACACTTTCCTACCTTTTTTTGGTTTATTGAGTGTTATTTTGAGATCACTTTTAGTGGTAAGTCTACGTAGTTTAGATTACCTTTGTTTAGTTAGTATATTTAAGTTGTGATTAATTTTTTACTTTTTTTAAGATTTGATAGTGACATGCGGTTGTTTTTTCGGGTTACAATTTTTAACAGTTTAGTCGGTTTACGTTAAGCAATTTATTTGTTTCCCTGCTTTGTTTTTGTTTTGGTTTATCATTAAGTATTGATTTTATTAAAGTTTTCGATTATTTTTTAAAAGCTTATTTACTTTTGTTTGCATAATTTATTCCCCTTTACTTACTTTTGCTTAGTTTAATATAAATTTTAGTCCTGTACTACATTTATTATTGCCATGCTGTTTTCACCGAATTTTGCCTTTTCTTCACTCCGTCAAAAATCCCAGTTCGCTGTGTTGTTCTGCAAATTTGGGCCATTCCGTATCACAAGTGTTGCGGAATTCTTGTTTCTGATAGTAGCGAAAATTCGATTCCCAGATTGTAAGTCAGAAGGGGAAAGGGCGTTCACCTGGATTTGAGGTCTGAAGTTTCGGATAATTATCTCGTCTATCTTCAGAGAGTGAATATTCTGGATCTTGGTTCTCGATATATGCCGCTCCTTCCGTCCGTGGGCGA
>UYRU01042076.1:0-14389 GCA_900617775.1 Dibothriocephalus latus | reverse complement strand
AATGCGCCCGCCGCTTATTAAGCCAATTTGGTCTGGGCCCGATGTGGGCTTAATAGCCGGCGACTACTGTACTACCTAAAGCTGTGAAGGACGCACATGAAAAATCGAATTAACGATAGAATATGAAAAAGAACGGCACGATATCTTTCTTAGATGTTATCATACGCAGGTGGGCAGGTGGTTTCATTCAGAGGCCCATCTAGCAAAAAACAACGTGGAAATTATAGTACATGCACTTCCTCAGTTTCATTCCACTTCAGACAAAACGTATCTTGGTTCTGTGCCTCTTCAAGAGAGCCACTAGAATCTGTTTTTCGGAAAGGATCGATGAAGGACTCAGTTTCCCGAAGTAAACCTTGCTTGAAAAAGGTAAGCCGGAGAAATTCATCGATGTGTCACGACCACAGACGCGAAAGCCCTCCCGAAATACTGGTTCCAAAGAATGGTATTTTCCTCCTTTTCAAGGGCGATTATGTGTCCAACATGATCAAGCTACTTCTTCGATACACGACTGAACGATAGTACGAGGCCTCTAGATCGTTGTTAATAGGCACAACATTGGCTATTCTATTTAGACCAGCTAAATACATACTGCCTATCCATATCACACCAAACTGTTTTAATGGGTTTAGAAGTAGTGTTAAAAATGCAAATACACTCGGTGCACAAAAAGGCATCTGACAACATGGTCATCTGAACATATGCCGAAATGGCTGCTTAGGACAGAAAATAAGAGTTTCAATCACAAAACACCTGATAGACAACAGCTATACCTCGGGCGACGACTGGACATATCCTGCGCTTTGCAGAGGCCGCTGCAATACGAAGAAAATCAAAACTCTGTAGGCAGCTGGATCACGTGATGAACCTCGCATTGTCGTCGTATGGATCAATAAAGGGCATAACCGCATACCACTTCCCGTCCTCTCACACCCCCTACCTTCCCGATATGACCGACTGTTACCCCCTGTCTTTTGTACTTTTAATCGCGCTGTCACTATAGCTTGAACTGGCTTGCTTCAATAATTTCCCCCCCCCTCTTCTTCTCCTTCATCATGCGCACCTTTATTTCAGGCTTACGGCTCATACTTTATTTACTCATTAAATTTCAGCTCTCTGGGTCGTTATTTATGTCGACAGTTTATTTTGCTTTATTTATAGTTAAGAACCGTATGCAGTTGAATAAGTGTTCACGAAATTCGACGACGTCATTTAATTTTGCGAATGCTGTCGCCTTTGCTTTGTTCAAATTGCAGTAAGATTCGCCACACTAGAAGTAGCAAGTAATGTGATCAGTGACCTGACGCCGAGAGTAGCTTGACAGTTCAGATTGACGTTTCAGAAAAAAATACATACCATTTCTACAAGTGTTGAAAAGGAAATCGACATGGGGAAGATAATGCTATACACACGTACGTTTCGTTATTTGGATCCGTTAAAATCGAAGCCTTCAAACATAAACTTAACTTGAATTATTTCACATTCTGTTTTTGAATATAGATCGTATTTCCTTCCGATTTATTAGTTGGTGTTTGCGATGACGAATCGGAGTTGTGCGAGAAGGGTTGTAACGCGGATGCTCGTAACCGGTTGTTTTGCCATAGAAGCTGTCCGACGGCAACCAAAGAATGCAGTAAGTTCATGTTTTACTCTTATAATATCTTCAAAATATATAGCTCATAACAGCCTCCATCGTATATGTTCGGCAGCGCCTGATTTAGCCAACTATAAAAAATTACAGCAAAAGTTTAAGTAGGAAATTGTGCAATTAAAGTTCGCACTTAAAGGTCAACTCAGAATAGGAACAAAGATATTGTGATGGACAGTACTGCGAAGAAAAGTGTCGTAACTAAATCTGCTTCGAAATGTGTGGCTATCGGACCTAATTCATTATATTTTATGATTAAATGTCACGAATAAATGAGAACGTCCGTCCGAGAACGTCCTTCTACTTCAAGCATGATTAAATGTATTTGGAAGCTTGCTTTAACTTGAAGTATTCCGTGACTAGATAACAGAAAAGCTTAGCCGACTGCAAACTGACTGAAAATATCCAAGTTCTAATCGTTGATGATATCATTCCTTTCGGGTTTATTTGATCAGGCGTACAGAAGGTCATAGGATTTTAGACTTCGGACTTTATAGTCGGTTTTATTTTCCCTCTAATCACAAAACTTTTAAAGGCAGTTTGAGTGACAGCCGGTTTTTTTTTCGGCAGGACTTTTGAAGTAAAAATGTGACTTGCAGTTATAGGTATTTTGCTTCGGATTTCAGGGTGACTAACTGAGATCCTTGAGAAACGTAAAAAACTGAACTAAGGTCTAAAGTGCTTGATTTTTAATATTCATCTCGAGGTTTAAAAAATGCAATTTTATCTAAAAATGAAGTAACTGAACAAAAACAAAAACTAATGCTCATCTTAAAATAACTTATATAATTAAGGGTTAGAAGCGTTTGCTATCAACTTGAGCAGAAAGGCTTGGTGAGGAGTTTAACTGTACTGGGAGTATTTCTTGGAGCGCGTTCGCTTTTTTTAGAAATATCCCTGTAATAGTCCTGCTGTAATTAGAAGAAACTATAAATAAACGTTCTCGATAAAGTTTCTGAACAACTAGCAAGTAAGTAAGAAAAATGGTGCGCCTAACTATCTCTTTGTGCGATTTGCCCCCATTTTGCACTTTTTAGTCAACTTTCCACAATTTCTACTATTTATCTTTTCAGCGCATACGTAGATAAAAGCTGGAAAAGAAAACGCAAATTAAATTTATTCTGGCTAACCTAGGGGCAAGATTTCGTTGAAAAGAAGCGCAATACATTTGTGCATATTTACCAGGCGGGAAATGTTAATAAAAACCTACGTCAATTTGTCTTTTTACCATAATACGTAAGTGTGTTTGTTGCAAGTCCATTACTTTAAAGTGTTCTGTAAGACTCTTAAATGAAAAGATCATTTGTGTGGGGAAGGCCAACCAAACTCGGGACACACAAGAATGATAGCACCTGATGTGACGCTGAACATCATGATGACTTCAAACAAGAAGTGAAAAGTTAATTCAAACTGCCGATCGGTTAAAACAGATGCTGGATAATTATTTAACTCACAGATATCTCTCGGCTTGTTAAGAGCAGCAACTCAGTATATTCGTGTTATGGTGATAAATAAACTACAGCTTTTCATTCTAGTGGCAGTAGACCGCCAGAATTCAGAATTTTTAAGAATTAAAATGCACAAAATGGATTTTATAAAAGAAATATGCATGTTCAGTTTTGCATACTGAAGTTAAACAGGAAGGATTAAGAAGAAATAGGAGATTGCCAGATATGGCAGATATTTCTTGTTATTTACTATGACAAAATACAATCTGTTATTTTCGTGCATTGTTATATAGAATAACATTAATATAAGCAAGGGGGATTTCACATAAATCATCCCTGGAACCGGAATATCCGAGCCTAAATCAACGAAAAACAGGAGAACGCATGTGTGTAGAATCACATTTTTCCAGATAAAAGCCACAACTTCTGAAGCCTTTTTTCAAAAAACGCAGTAATAAAATTGTTAAACCGTATTTTTTACCACACCGAGAATTTGGACCGGAAAGTAATGTCTTCATTTAGTGCTGGGGATGGATACCCGCAAAACTATGTTGAACTTAATTTATGCAGCAAAAAATGCTTTTTGAATAAATTGTTGGCCAATTATCAATTTAGAAACGAAACGGGTCGAATATTAATACACATTCGGCCAGTGTTATGCATCTAAACAAGGTCTCAAGCAAAAAATAGAGCAAAATGCTTCAGTCTAAAGGGAATGTTAAGTAATTTCATTTTCAGTGGAAAGTATGTCACTTATTCTCACGAAAATTACAAAACCGGGCAAAAATTCCCCATTCTCCTTTGCCTTTCACATGTATTCATGAACTTAATATCTATATAAAGCGATTTCAAGAGGTAACTTAAAATCGAATGTTATTTTCTGATCTTAGGCATATGTATATCCAATATTTTTTGGGACGTTCATTTCTTCTGCAATGTTTGGATGAGTCTAGAAACGTGACCCAACTGGATATTTCCATAAGAATGAATATCAAAAAGCTAACTTATTCAGCAAATATTTTCAAGAAATATGTAATGCCCGGATTTCGATAGACAGATACATATAATACAATTAAAATTTGTGAAAAAAACTTGAAATAAACGAAAGTTGTAAAAAATTCGCCAGAATTTCAAGGAAGATATAAAATTAATTGATATCAAGTAGAATAAAAACTCTTTAAACAAGTTGACGAGAGTAATCGTCTTCTAATATGCACAAAAGTGGATTTTGAGGAGTTCAACTTATATTTCGCTTTGCATTTGCTGGTAAAATTTAGAAGGATTCTCTAGCTTTTGGATTACCATTGTTTTTTTTACACAACTAGGAATGACTACCTGAAGTTATAGTTTTTTATTTCCTTGAAGTTTTTTTGAAATTCGTTTAAGCTGTTATTTGTTATTTTGAAATATTTGCATACATTAATGCCAGTGTGTGAATGATTATCAAGTTTCCGGACAAAGCTAAAAGTTGGATCGTACCATAAAACTAGCTCCGCCACAGGTTCACGAGTCGGATATAGTAGTGATTTATGCGAATATGTTTTTTAACCCATTTTTATTCTCACACTCCACACTCTGTCTCAGTAAAAAAAGAATCCATGACCATGGCGGTGTGTGCGGACGCAGTGATCGGCAAATTTTGTTTTGTACGTAAATACGTGGCTCACACAAACAAGCCTCTGTTCGGCGTGTATAAGGAATCGAAGCACCGGATCTCACTTATGTCAGAGTGTCTGTGGCTCAATGGTTAGGGCGCTGGAGCTGTAACTTGCAGGTTTTGAGTTCAAACATCAGGAGTTCGAAAAGTTGTGGTCATTTATTACTGACTGGTATCGGCTAATACACCGGAAACGGCCATTCCAGTCTCCCTTGTATTTGTCGGTAAATTTGTTCAACTTAATATTATTAAGTGAAAAAACAGAATCAATGTTCAACTCAGAATTCAAATTAAAGGTTTTGTCCTGCACTATGCCGGCTTTCCATCTGGACATATTTTGAAAGACCGACGTTCATGGATAAAAACTGAAATGACTTCAAAGCCGCCCCAATCTTGTGATTATTCTTTGTGGAGCCTTCTAAACTTGATTTCAGGGAAAAGTCGGTAACTCAATAATTGTGGTAGAAGTCATTGGATCATGTTTAGAAAGACTATTACACCGCATAAGACTTGTGAGCCCAGGGCAGTTGCGTTAGATATTGTCTAAAGAGAGGTACCCGTAAATAGTCTCCCTCTATGCACGTCAAATACATAAAAGCCAAAGGCCGAATTCCGACGGGACGGTCAGTTTGTCGAAATGCAGTCAGTTGCGAAAATTTTCCTTAGTACTCTTTTTTCCTCGCTTGCATAATGACATTTCAAATCTTTTGGGAAGGCATTAAAAATTACTTCAGCCCACCTATGTCGAAAGTTGGCTAGCGGCAGGTCTGCAGCAAAAGAAGTCAAATTTCCCGCCTTTTAACCACATACGCGAGTAGGCATTCCTTCCGCGTAAGTCTGCCGGCATTTTTTCCAATCGTGTGATGCTCCTTTCTCTGAAGATTCGCTTCCTCTGTGCGTCTTCAACATAGCCATAGTATAGTAATCTCTGCTGAACCTTGTTCACAATGCAAAATACGGATTTTCCCTTTGGTCATGAATATCAATGACTACTGACTAAAACAACAGTTTTTCAATCTAGGTTTTGGGTTTGTGTAACTAACATAAAGCGGAAGCGACCGTTACTGTGCGTTTGGAGTTAAGTGTGCCCACTTGCGATTCAAATGTTTAAGTATCACTCAAGGGGAGAAAACTGAAGCTGCTGCGTTCTGCAGTCAAAGCGAGTAAAAGATCACAGCCTTTTAGAAAGCTTCGAAGTGTTAGGGCATAGCAGCAGTGGAAGTCGGTTCGGTATGTATGTCATAGCACTTTTTAAGATAACCACTTCTCCGATGAAGAACAGGAGATATAAAATGCAACCACTGTTCATCCTTAACAAGTATGTCGACTGTATATAAGTGACACGCTGTACTGCAATCGTCGGAAATCCACATGATAGTACTCCACTTCAGGCAGCAGAAAATATGGCAGATGTCACATCGAGTCGGATGAGGATTTCAGTGCAACTACTGACCATTTATAAGAAGGGTGTAAAGGAGTAAAATCAGTTTACTTTCCCTGTTTGTTTCATCGTCTGAAATTCCGTTAATTCTGATACAATAAGCTGACTGCGTAAGCAGCATGTCGTAAGAACTCAACATACAATCTCCCAAACCACTACCAGATTCACTTCCCGAAGTACGTATTTGAGAAATCTTTTAAGAAAGCATTTAAACACTTGTGGTTAAACTCGTGGCTGCCGGTGAGGTCATGAAACGTACGTAGTTAGAACGTTGTCTGTATCCAAGCCTTATCCTTACTGTTAGGGCTTTAAATTCCAGCTAGGCGGCTGCGTCTTTCGCAATTGTAACAAATGAATTATTCACAAAATGCCGAAGACCTATTCATACAAAGGCTGATCAGTAAAAACGAGTGCTTATTTTAGATCGCGTTGAAAAGAGAATTCAAAAAAAGGTCATTAAGGAGCTTGTGAACGTTTATTTTCCTGATCTTATGCTTAATGGTTATGTCTTCTGAATTCAAGTAAGCTAGCCCAGGCAAACGACAGGAGAATTGACACTAACGGCCTTCATCAAAAGGTTTAAGTCAGCACCACAGAAGACAATGTCTGTTCATGTTTAATGGCAAACCTTAAACTCGATTCTGCGGATGGTCTATACCCTGCGGTAGTTTTCATATCTACAATAACAGCATCACTCCTCTCCAGGAAACAGGGTTTCCGACTATAGGCAGACATGCGAAACTCGCTAGTACACCTGCCCCTAATAAAATCCTTATATTCAGTTGTGGTAAACCGCAAATGTGAACTGTCTTTTTGTCATAAAGGGGTTTTGGGTAATCCCTCCGAACATTTTCAGATCAAGAGGGAAAATGCTTGTCTGGACATATGTATGCGTGTGATGTGCGCTGATGCTTACTTAATGTGCATTTATGCGAGACTCAAACTATCCCAGAATGCCAGCCAACAGTGTGATACAGGGCTGCAATAATGAGTAGGGCTTGCAACCATGTGAACTCGCAGAACGTCAGCTGATCTCTCGTACAATATTCTGATATCGAGCGTAACACTGTTACTGTAAAAAGACCTTTTTAATAACTGAGTCGGACACACAACTGAAACGTTAAATGGCTCGCCAGCTAGTTAGTGCATAGAAGATGAAATTCAGTACATGAATTTTCTGCATATGTTCTGGGAACTAACACACAGACATTATTTTATGAATAAATTTTTAAATATAATAATCTATGTCCAAGTAACCTAGATATACCTCGACGTAACAGGGACTAAGCATCAGAAATAGATTACCTGAGTCGCCTATTTGAAATATTATCTTCCCTCTAATCCATCCGGATGACGTTTTTACTCCGCGCGTTCTGAAAGTTATAATTACGCCGCCAGCCCAGCGGGATCCCAAAATAAACCACTTACTTTGTAGTTTAGCGAATTTTTTAAACTCAGCAATTTCTAGGAGGAGAATATATTTTGTTTCAAACTTTTCTTCAGATCACTGTATTTAGCTGTTGTATAAGACTCAAAAGAATAAGTTATAGAAAAACGTGCATTGTTACTAATGAGAACTTGTGATTGATGTATATGTTTTGGAAGTCACTCAGATGTATGAAATCTATTCTTAGCTAAATTGTTACTAGCGGTTTAAAATCCAGGTGGACTACAGCACTTTAATAGCTTCTGAGTCGTGTTCTCCTCAAAACTTGTGGTGCTTAAGTGTGCATTGCTGACTCAAGTTAGTCAGTTTATTCTGTTGCCGTAACTTTTAGCGTAAGATGTATGTTTGCTCATTGTAAAGCATACAAAAAACTTATACAGACACTTTTCAACTAATGAACGAGGTATGTTCTGAATGCTCGTTCGTAAGTCGTTATTGAAGATGGATTTTTGTAGTTCTATACTATATACTCATCGACATGATAAAATACAGCATATATGTTTTATCATCCCAAAACTCCCTAATAAAATACGGTAATGCATAAATCACCTTTGTTTGCATGTCTGAAGGTTCGTAATTAGAGAACTTGGATTGTCTAAGTTCAGCGATGATACCCATGTAAGCATTCAGGAAGTCAAGTTAGGCAAATGAACGTTTCCGATTACTTCATCATCAGGCAATACAATAATATAAGGGAGGGTGGAGTCAACAAAAGTTTAAGCAACCCATCAGTAATAATTAGGATATAAGGGGGGAGAGGCGTAAAGGGATCAAAGGGGGGATCAGATTCTAGTCTTAATTTTGGGACCAGAGAGTGGAGAGGTGGGGAGAAGAAGGGGTCCGACAATAAGTTCGTGTAGTCCCGTCGTTCTTGGCTCGCATTTTGTTGGGAGGTGTGAGGACGCAAGGTGTCATCGTCTCGTGACGGCGTGAGTGGCCTAGGGATACCTGCTGTCGGGGCCTCGTTACTGTTTCACGGCGTGGTAACTCGCGTGGTGGCGGATGTTGAGTTAGCCTTTGGCCACGGGAGCCTTAGGACCACTGCCAACGCCTTCTGCGCACATAGGATTGGGTTAGTGAGGCGTTTGACAACTGCCTCTGCCGTCGCAAATATCCGCTGACGCAGGAACTTTGAGTGTTTCGCCGGCACTTTATAGACGACTCTAAACGATTGGTTGACGTCTACCCGATGACCACTGTCAACCAAATGATCCAGAATCGCGCTTAATATCGACTTTAATTCGCTCCTGTTTAAGTAAGCAGGATTGTGTTCTCGCATGCGCTTGAATAGCCGCCTAGCCGTTCGACCAATATAACTTGCCCCACATGAGCATGTAAAGTTGTAGATACACATTGAAGAGGTCTGGAACGGAGGCCTATCCTTGCCCTCAAGGCGAAGATGTGGAGTGCTTGAGAATAATAATCTTAGCTTAGCTGCTGGATAAGTACGCGCGATTGGAGCATTCAAATGACGAGGCCCCCAAAGCAAGCATCCCCAAGTCACTCACTCTGTCACGAGACGATGACACCTTGCGTCCACACACCTCCCAACAAAATGTTAGCCAAGGACGACGGGACTACACGAACTAATTGTCGGACCCCTTCTCCTCCCCCACCGTTTCCCCTCTCTGGTCCCCAAATTAGGACTAGAATCTGACCCCCCGTTTGAGCTCTTTACACCTCTCCCCCATATCCCCCCAATTATTACTGATTGGTTGCTTAAACCTCCGTTAACTCCACCGACCCTTATATTATTGTATTGCCTGATGATGAAATAATCTAAAACGTTCGTTCGCCTCACTTGACTTCCTGAATTAAAGAACTGTCTGTATAACTAAATTCAACACAAATTCATCTTAGACGCTACCTTGCGAACTGAAGATATAACAGTCACGCCACCCAATGAAAAAAATGATGCAATTTCAGAATCTATATCTGTAGCATATAGGTAAATATTAAGGCCGTCAGATACGGTGCCCGGTTTCCGTATACATAGCTCTATAAACGTGCACCAGTTCTATTGATATCAGGCTTTCCCTTTTCATTACCGGCTTTTCGGTAACAAGAAGCATCCGTCATGAGGGTTTACGAATATAATAAACATAAAAATAAAAAATTATAGTACCGTCATTCGGTGAACCTACTGATCCTCTTGAAGTCTCTTCTGTTAATTCCCTTGTTTTAATCAATCATCAATTTGAATGCAGTTACAACGTTTTGGGAATATTATACACACTGAACCAACCCTTCCTTAAACACTATGCTCAACACATGATACGGATCAGAAGAGTAAAAAGTTGTCCAAGCCACGGCGCAAACTCACTTGTAAGGCAGGCACACCATGCGCCTTTTGCATGACTCAGCACCTGTGCCCATGTATGACTTCTTGATCATGTAAAACGCAGATGGGAGCGGCGAGCGAGTGGGCAGGTTCTCCGCGAGTCTGTTTTAACTCCTGTTTTCGTTTGCGGTAGTTCACTGTGTTGCTTCTGCTTTCTGTAGCCTTCGTACAGCTTCCCCAGCTTGCCCCAGTGTCTGCTTCAGCTTGCTTCAGCGTTTGCTGCGACTTGTTGGAGCACGCGGTGCCCATCACCGAAATCGACGAGGGATCTATCGATCATGCAAATCAGGACTGGCTTGAAACTGGTTTTCTTTTCCCAGCCCGGGAACAGCCTTCGGCTGAAATTTTTTAACCCTTGGTTTGTGTTTACTATAGTATACCGTTAAAATGAATACCTTGCGACGGTTAAGATTGAGGTATACGTTGACTGAAAAGGGAAATGTGTGGTGGGTAGCATTGTTGGCTCTCCGCCATAGAACGAAAAAAGGACTGTTCGAAAGTGAAGAAGGCGATATAACATAAGTAAGAATTAAAACCAGCCCTCAGGAGAGGCTGTGGTAAGGATGAATTGTATGGTTGCCGAAACAGGATATGGAAATAGGGGCGTTACACTCACATGAAACAGGTTGCGTTGTGATAAACATGCAGAAGAATAAATATTCCTGTGCTTTACTCCTAACACTATCCGCGACATAAAATTAAATTGAAATCCTAATTGTAACCCTGTCCCTACCGCAAAGCTAAACCCTTCGTTCAACGCGAAAGCAAACCTTAACGATCAACATACTCCTTGCTTAAACCCCAACACTGACCTCAACTCCAACCTTAAACCTAAGTCTGAACTTAACCCTAACCCCCTATAAACCTAAACCGAATTCACATCTAGCGTTAAGCCACATGTGTTGTGGACGGTTCCTATTTCTACTTCCAGTTTAGGCAGCCATAGGAATCATCTTTCCCAGAGGCGCCTACAAAATAACGACCTACAGAAATGTTTGTTTGTTCATTAGGATACTGAAGCCAAATATATTTGCTAACAAGCCTGCATCACAAAAAACTATTTCCGCTTTTACCATCGCTATTAACACTGTGACGTCAGTTGAACAGGACTGGCATATGATCAAAGCGTTATATTCACCGTCCGCTTATGGGAGTAATCCAGAGGAAGGCAAGCGTAGAGTTGGTCAAAGGATAGTGCATTCAGCGTTGTGCTATATGGATTAGAATAATTTCACTTACAAATCAGCGTTAAATCTGCGAGGACCAAATGGAGTACTTTTCGTCTAGTGTACATATTGCAATTCAGTTGAGAAAATGGATCGTTAATTGCTGGAATAAAAATGTTATTGGCCCGCTATCCCTGATACGCACTCCAAACTAGCAGGAGTGACGGTAAAAAATAAGGGACGATTAACGCATAAAACACATAGTTCATTAGGATGTCACTCCTTTTTTATGCGGCTCAAACCTGTCGTAGTACAATATGACTTTTCTTCCGGTTGTATTTGGCTTGCTATGCTGGATTCCCGTGGTGAAAATATTGTGTCTATCTGGGGCGACTGGCTGGCGGACTGAAAATAACCTTCAATGACTCCTCTTAAATCTGATCTCCGTGGCACTCTCAGGAACGTGAAGTCGAACCTCCCCAGGTTATAGGAAAACGTGCCCTGGCGTAGAGGCATCAGTTTGTGTTTGGTACGCGTAGGCGGTCTGTTTAGCTTTGTCAGTCACCGTGCTCGAGCCCAACTTCGGTTATCTTGAAATTATATTTCCGTCGTCTATTAGCAAAAAGACATCGACAAAGCTGGAAGACTTTTGTGAACACTAATTGCCGAGCACGCTGCAGTCGTGTGGACCAATACCGCGAATATTCAAGTCAGGACTCATTCGACGAGACTCTGTCACACATTCCAGTTCGATGAAAATCGCGCGAGCCGCTAAGTCATCGTTTATTAGGTCCCAGTGCAATGACCTTCCTAACCCACCTTCGGTGACGATAGTCAGTTCCAAGGCCAGTCCTGGGGAGCCAGTTGGTCGAACAATAACGATGCCACTGTCCAACATGAGTGTTAAAACTTTCAGCAGATAACGAACCGAGCGCTGGTCAGGAAGTAATTAGCGCACCAGAAGGAAATCATTCTCCATGACGTGGGAGCCGCTAATTGACATAGGTATGCGGTAGCATAGCGACTGTTTACTATAAATACTATAACTCGCTGTATACGAATTACCCGCTCTGATTATGTGTGCAAGCTGGAATCCGAAACACCAGGCGAATAAGTTTCCTGCCGTTGAAATTACATTTACTTCTTCGCAAGGAAGGAGCCGGTTTGACAAATGCTGTAAGCGAATTCCTGTGAAGGTCATCCATATCGTTCCCGCTCCGTGTAAAATACGATGGATCACTTAGTTTGTGATAGTTGACCTCTCATGTGCATGCAAGAAAAGGATGAGTTTATTATTTTAAAAATCAGCTTAGTTAAAGTAGAGTACTGCAGTGTTCCAAAGGCATGTTTGTGGTAATGGACAAATAAGCTAGTCCACTGGATCTAAAAAAAGAGAACGTCAAAAATCCTTGTCATCTTGCATTGACAGATTGCTTGGTCATGCATAAAAATGTTTCCTCCCATGATCATTTCGTTTGCCAGACTGGAGAGTAACTAATAACCCCAGAGTTTGTATTGACCGCAGTTTTAAGGTGGTCATTAGTTTAAGTGAATGGCACATCCTTAAGGAATATACAGACATCTGAATAATACATATTATTTGGCACTTGGCCAACTTTAATCACCTATCCTACAATATGCGCGCAAAAATTCCTTTCAAATGATTCTCGGGCGAAATGTTATGATATTTGAACATTTTACTTGATTAGAGCGCATATGTGGGCTCTTAAAAAAGTTTAATGATTCCTTTATGCACTACCGAATTTTTCCTATGCTAGCGAAGGTTTTTAAACAATATTTACTTTTGAAAAGTCATATTGGCAAAAAAAATGTTTTCAGCCTTTCAACATCAGGCCGGTACAGTGACATATTAACTTAAGCAGAAGTAAATTCCCCTATCAGGAATGATATTTCGGCTCAGAAAATATTGCAGTAAAAAGGCTGAATTTGTTTTCCTAATGAAAAGTGCTGGATATTTTAGAACAGGATTCACTTTTATGTCAATCACTGGGAGCACCCGCGGAAACCAAAATCGGATGCACAGGGTTGCATCATTTATAGAATACAGCTGCCAGGCTGTCAAGCCCTAACATTGCACGTCTCTTCTTGTTAATCAAGAGCGCCCATACTTGGTGCTATAATATCCTCGTCGTCCACACCCAAATTGCTAATGACAGCGATTTTATCACCAGGTTTAGTGATTGACAAGATAGCGATTCACTAATTTCGCCCATCAAACCTGTCACGGGAAGCATTGTCCATCAATGTGCACTTTCTGTTTGATTACTTAGTCAGATGTTTGGCTTTGCATCGAGAGGGGGAATGTTGCTGCTAATTGTCATGGACTGCAAGTCAGTGAAGCATAAACCAAGCAGCTCGAGTTTCACACGGTTGTCACATTCTGCGAGAATGAAGACCCGCTCGAAATAGAGGATGTAGGTAGGTCACGTGGAGGGAGCAGCTTCAGCCCCCCTCATTGTCAATGTCGGATGAGCCACTCGCACCCAAGATAATCTTTCTATCTTTGCGATGCAGTTTCGATGTCGACAGACACACCAGACCCGATATGCACCCTCCGACATTTTTTCTCTGACAGTAGATCTTTCGATGGTGTGTGGTCTGCTTGCACCGTGGCACCGGTGGGTCTCAACGCGCTGATAGAGCCTTCGTGATTAAACAGTAGTTACTAAAGACGGTTACTACTCATATGTACTTTTTGTCCTTTTTGTGAGTATTCTTGCTATCAGGCTACCTCAGTCTTTGTGGGGAAAAGAGATACCAATATGAGTCGCCTGGCAGTTCTCGCCCTTGTCCAGTGTGCATTATACGTCTGGGCTTACTTTGAATTTACTCACGTGATATCCTTATGCAATGCGTCTCAAATTGTGTGGGGTGTAGGGGTGCCAGTTACGGAGCAGCGTGCTTGAGCATCAGGCCACTCCAGTTGTTTTGAGCAGGAGGTGAATGCTGTTATAACGACGTGTTCAGCGTCGCTAGTGTTATAACGATGACATCTGACGTTTGCCTCCCTGGGTTGATCTCCAGCGTCCTCGCTGTCCTCACTATCCGGTGGGGCTGCAACTCTTCGTGTCCCGCCTCGGGCCGAGTCCGGCATTGGGAGCGGACTGGCGTAGTCACGCGTCCGTTGTTGCAACCCTCTGTCAGGGGTGGCAGTGGATTATAAGAGACTGTCTGCGCGTTCTCTTGTAGCCTGGTTGGCCGCATTGGGATAACGTCACGC
>UYRU01042074.1:17419-31956 GCA_900617775.1 Dibothriocephalus latus | reverse complement strand
GGGGGGGGTAGTAGTGCTAATAACGCTAATAAGAAGAAGAGCAATGACACTACAACCGACGAGAAGTAGAAAATAACAAGACTGATGTTGCATAAGAGCAACTGGAACAAACAAACACACACATAGGCGCGGAGTATAGGTAAGGGTGACGAAATATAAAAGTGCATTGCTATTAGCTTCATATAACCCCATCAACAGAGAAGTTCACTAGCCTGCTTTTAAAGCCGCGTTTCATCTATAAACACCCTGCTAAAGTCAATGACATTAACTGAAACAACCACATCAATGCGGAAGCACGCACCGCAGTAGCTGTTTTTGTCTTCAGTGCATGTGGCCTCATTGTATTAACGAAGTTGGCATCTAATATTTCTTACCTGAAATGTTCTCAGTGCATAGCTACTTTATCCCGACTAGCATAAGCACTCCTAGTTAACTCAGTTAGGATGCCATTAAAGATTAAAGGCTAGCTCCTGCCTCAACGGTTTTAGGATTACCCTCGACCAGGTTATGTTCCTACATAACGCAGACACTTAAAGCCGTTTCTGATGCATTGGTGTCACGCGAAACAAACCAGAAATAGAACACGTTTCCACCTACAAAGTAAAAATAGCCACACGATTAGTGCGTGAAAGGTAGAGTATGAGTAACATGTACTCGCAGCCATATACGATCTGTGGAAGAACACAGTCACGTTCTGTGTTCAAGAAAATTTGAGCAGTGGAACAGTAAATGTAGTGACGCCAATCTTGTCTGCTGCGCAAACCAAACTATATAAATATTGCATATTCAATGATAAACTTGGTACGTAAACATTGCGATTTCGAAATTCGACGTATAAACACCTGCCAGGTCGCAGGCAACTGACATCAAGACAAACCATTCGGAAAGGATCTGCTATTCGGATCTACGTTTATTCGACCGCTGACTCCGATTTTGCCAATTAAGTCACAATCTGAATCTCAGCTGGAGGTTGGAGGATTACAAGTACTTGTGTTTGTGGCATTCTCTGGTCAGGCATCACAGAAAGCGGCTTTTGTTCCTTTAAGATGGCAACATGTCTTTTTTCACATTTTATGCATCCACTGTATTATTTTTCTTACTTTAATCTCCACCAATTTAACTGCATCTACAGCCAGTTTGAGGACAATCTAAAGAAAAAAACTAGTCCAGATATATATTTTGCACATTGACGATGTCAATGATATAAGTACTTGTTAGAAGGCATAATCGATGTGAGTTTACCAGCCTTTGTTCCCCAACACACACGACACATGTATACTTTCTGCGGAGTTCTAACGCACAGTTGGCGCTTCAGCCTTGAAGATGATCGTCGCCCTGGCAAAATACAGCTTGCAGAAGCCGGTTTTTTCACCTAAAAGGAGACATTGACCTGGACAGCCTAAAGTACACGTGTAATCATACATTCTACTGACCTCCTCGTGACATCTGCGGCGAGAACATACTTTGACTTATGAGTTCTCATAAAAAATTCCACATGAAGACCTGTGCCATGAGTAGGTACGATTGGACAAATTTTTGCATTGAATTTTGTCAGCACAGGGTTAAGCGTGTAGTGGTCTAAGTAGTGATTGTATTTTGATCACCACAATCATCAGGTCAAGTCACCAGGTAGAAGGAAAAATGCAGATGCCACCAGAAGGCGTGATTTATTGTGTACAGAACCCCCAATTGCTGTCTGAGGCGGCAGTGGCCACTGTCGAAGCCAGGGCTAGTGTTGACTGCGTCCAGTCAGAGCTTAGAGAGTATGAGACAGTAGTGGTAGCTGCTTAAGTAGGATTGCGGAGCAGATTCAATTACCCGAGGGGATGTCGTGTCTGGTGGCCTAGGCTCTGTCGGACAAAGGGTGGGGGGAAGGGGCGTGTTCAAGTGGCGCTAGGGCAACCGCGACAACCTGGACGCACGTGTGTATCCCCGAGTGGAAGTCGGTAATGTGTCTGCAGGTCAGCGCGTCTAAAGGTGCTGACTGAGGTAGTGGATGACCTTGAGGCAGGTGACCTTGAACAAGGACGCCATACAAAGCCGGACGCCGGCTACGAGCGTTATAATTTGTTTCTTGATACAACAACTCTTGTACTAAGTTTTGGGGTTTAATTGGTTTTATAAATATCTATTTGGGCTGAATTAGCTACGATACTGTACTTGATCCTCCTGTTACTTTTTCATCAGCCTGCCGCCCTCACACATCGGGCAGTTATCGACGTTTTACGCGAAAACGTCCTCACAATCCACTGTTTGTGATCCGCATGGAAGATTAATGTAGGAATATTTCAGATTCTAAAAAGGACACAGGTGATTACCAAAGTCAGGTTTAGCCGGACTCAAGTGTACACAACCGTCTGGATTA
The DNA here is from genome assembly GCA_900617775.1 of Dibothriocephalus latus. Lineage (NCBI taxonomy): Eukaryota > Metazoa > Platyhelminthes > Cestoda > Diphyllobothriidea > Diphyllobothriidae > Dibothriocephalus > Dibothriocephalus latus. The sequence goes on along the minus strand of UYRU01042074.1, from coordinate 29,591 downwards.
AACAACATGAAATCTGTTAGTTATCTTCAGAGGTCAGTGAAAAGGAAGACGCATTTTGGAAGAGGGCGACATTAAGGGACATGCCCATTAAACTGCTCGAACGGCAGGAAGCTTTGGCTGACTGACTTTATCAGATTCCTATCAGATGGAGACAGAACTTGATAAATTTAGTCATACATTCATATAATAGCAGCAGTTTGAGTTACTAAATCGCAACTAAAGCGCAAAGCAACTGACGTACAGCAAAGTCAGAGATAAATAAGTATGTGGTAGATAGGTATACATCGATCAGTTAGGAGACATACTCATTCGTCCATGGTGCCTTTGCAGTTCGCACACATTAGCCGCATTTTGGCGTAGGCTCGAGTATGAGCTTCAAAGGCACCATGGACGGATGAGTGTGTCTCCTAACTGATCTGTGTACGCCTTTCTGCTACTGTCTATTCCCGATCAAAAATGGACAAAACAGCTAGCCCACGGCGCAGTGGTTAGACTTTTGGACGTCTAAATATCAAGGTCGCGGGTTCGAAACTCGAGCGGGGTTCCAATTTCTGGGGCAACGTATGAGTCGAGTATGACTAGCTGACCACGGCTAATAAGCCAGAAATGACCATCCTAGTCGGTACTGCCCTTCTGCATATAACTATGTGGCGAAAATGATTATAGAGGCGGAAAAATCCCTTCGACTTATAACAGAAAATTAATTTACAATGTTCGTTAGCCTGACTTTACTTTTTTCCGTTAAATTCCACCAATAGGAGGACGAATTTCCATTTTCGTTAAATTCCGCCTACATAAGGTCAACTTTCCCTCGATTACTTTCGTTATCTACGTCAAAGAGGTTTATGCTGGTTGAAGTTAATTCTATTTAGCATACTAAAACAAACATAATCTTATTTAATTTAATATTATCGATCAATTCCGCCATAATTACACATTAATTTGCGCTCACTAGGCAAGACTTAAATGTTTAACCACAGAATACTTTAAGCAGTTGGGCGGGGAGGGGGGAATAGCTATCTAGTGGGCCCTTAAAATCATTTTTTGCCAACACTGTTAATGTAACGCGAAGTCAGGAATGAGAAAGCACTATTAGGTCACACAACTGCCAGCCGTGCTTACAGTAGGTAAACGGTTTTGCCACGGTGCAGCACCGTCTGGCGAGAGAGAGAAAAAACACAATCTCCTGATGCGTGTTATGCATATTACGTAAGCGCTGCTCCGAGAGCATGCGTATTTATTGCCAACTGTTTAAAGAGTGCGTAAATCAATTAGCCTGGCTTTTGCCTGCTGCGTGCGTGCGTGCGTATGTGACGGCAGATACATGTGTGTGTGCGGGCTACAACAGACAAAAGCATTTAAATCCAACTGGCGTACAGATTATACGAACTAGATTCTCACAGCTATGTGTTCATCCTTTTACTGAAGGTCTGCCAACGCCGCGTATCTTGCGGCTTGAATCACTTATACACACCTACAGAGAGTGCCAACGGTGTACACTTGAAGCGAAGCAAAAGATTGTGACAAAAAATAGCTTTAACAAACAAATTTTCCAACCCTCCCTAAGAATTAAGTGAGCCTAGTAGTCATTCTGGTGGATTCTAGATGATTGCTTAGGAAATCCCGCCTGGGCAGTCAGCTTACTCTTCCTTAATTGTGGATTCCATACAAGCAGATAGTTGGGCGGGTGAAATCGATCCAAGTGTGTGAGTAAACTCACGGTGTGTCGCCTGGTATTTGTAGTTCAACCGGGAGAGCATTGGCTTTGCGTAAAAAGGCCTCTTCTACTATGCGGGTTCAAATATCGCCGAACGCCTTGATTTTTTGCACAAATGGGTCAAATTAAACCAAGCAAATCTGCCAAATCTCCTAATAATTACGTCAGGCTGGTAGTCATTGTGGTGGATTCTAGATGATTGCTTTGGGAAATCCTGCCTTGGCAGTCAGCTGGCTGTTCCGTATTGGTGAAATTTCATACAAGCGGTAAAGTTAGGTGGATAAAATCGATCCAAGTGCGACTAAACTTACGGCGTGTCGCGTGGCATTTGTAGCTCAACCGAGAGAGCATTAGCTTCGCATAAAAAGGCCTCCTGTACTATGCGTTTTCAAATCCTGCCAAACGCCTTGATCTTTTTCACAATTGGGTCAAATCGAATTAAACAAATCTGCCAAACCTCCTAATAAATTAAATTAACGGCGCACGGTGAGCCTTGTAGCCCAATGGTAGAGCGTCGGCTGCGCAAGAGCCTTTCCTGCTGTTTGCGTTCGACTTCCATCGATGGCGCTAATTTTTTTAAAATTTGGGTAACTGAATCAAGGAAATTTGCCAACATCCCCTCCCGCAACAATTTTGTGAGCCTGGTAGTTATTCTGGTGGATTCTGGATGGCATCTTGCGAAATCCTGCCCTGGCAATCAATTTACTGTTCCTTAACGGTGGATTCCATACAAGCAGTTATTTGGGCGGGTAAAATCGATCAAGTGTGATTAAATTCACAGTGAGTCTCATAGCTCAGCCGTAGGGCGTTCGCTGTGCAAAAGCCTTCCCTGCTGTGTGGGTTCGACTCTACAATTGGGTCAACTGAATTAAGCAAGTCTGACAAACCCCCTTAACAAAAGCTTCTGAGTTCGGAAATGGTGCAACTTCCAAACTGATCACATTTTTACCTTCACTATATCACTTCCTGTCTCTAAGATGATTATAACATTTTTTAATATAATACAAATGTGGTAGGAGATTTAGAGAATTGTGTAACATAATGCAGACAGCTTTCTGTGAGAAATGAGGTTTGAGTTTGCATATTTAGTAACAGTAAACCGGACGATGTCCGCTTAAAACGAACAGACAATTTCGCAGAAGAACCAGCAATCACTGGCCTGAAGATATTTTGTTGTCTCTGTCTAATATGAAATTGCAAGTAAAGTTTTTGTCACATTATTAAGGGTCTACAAAAAATTGTCAATAGCTTAGTAAATTTTGGCGCATATAATTTGCCAACGCTTTGGACTTCCATGTCACGAATTGCCAACGAGAAAGCGTAAAACTTTTGGCAAATACTGCCATGAGAAGTAATAACATCATTTCACTCATTAAAAATTACTCATTTAAATGCCTCGCGTCCTACCATTCGCCCAAATGCTTTGAAAAAAAATTCTGCGGAATTGAGCAAAACTATATTTCAAAATAGTAAGCCCGCTAAGTAATCTCTGTGAAGTAAAGCAAACTCCGCGAACTTAAGAGTAGAATTAAATGTGTTTTCAGACCTATTTTGGCTCAATTTGAAAGCACACCTGCAATAAACTAATACCTTTTAATGACGTCGATTATCCTCGAATTATTATTTTACCCTCGATGTCAGATAGCATGCTCCACAAGGTTCCCACTCCCCCCCCAATGGGAAAGAACAACCGCGGAATGGGTCGACTGAATATTTTTATTTGGTTTGAAACTATCACCAACGAGAACTCACTGGGGATTTAATCTCACTTTATCATTAAGTGTGCCGAAACGGGATGCTATGATATGGAGAAAAATTGCGTTAGAACGACCTCTTACCCTTGCCTGTAAATAGTTTGTTGTGTAAAAGTAACAGCTTACCAAAAGTAGAAAGCGAAAGTTTACTGTTAAATGTCAAATATCCCGTGCAAATGACTTTCCCGCGACTATTATACGACGTCAAATACGCAGACACATTTCGAAGCTTAAAGGATATTTGGAGAACTTCCAACAGATTCAGATTTTCCTGAATGTGTTATGCTCGAGAAGTGACACGTATCAGCTTTGAAAAGTGTGGATTCACAACAGACATTTCGTGCATTTGCTCACGTCTTTCAGGTACTCGGGTGATTTCCGTGCAATCAATTCTGTTGAAGAAGTTAACGGAGACAAGGACAAAACCGTGAGGTTCTTCTAAACTGAGTGTGGAAATTTCAACAGAACTCCGATATGGGGGTAAAATCTAATTAATATTGGGGCCACAGTTGTATGGCTATTTCTTTTTTCTAGTCCAGTGGGCTAACTGATAGCGTCATCCTCACGCTCTGTGATGGGTCCTCTCTGCAAAAGGAGCTTTCTGTTTTCAAATCAAACTCTAAACTCTGGCAATGAGTCGTTATGTTTAAGAACGAAGCAACAGTTTATATTTCTGCACCGCATTGGTGGTTCGTCATACAACGGTTATCTCCCGCCACTTGGCGGTTAGCTTGCCATGCACTTGATGCATCGAGAGTTTTTGATCTGTTGTGTGATTTTTTATAATCTTATTATATTCATAAGCATATAAAAGAGCGCACAGTAAAGTGATAAAGCGCAGATTTAATTTACCGAGTAAACCACCCCTCCGTCCACCTCAAAATTTACGCTGGATGTCTGAATACTGAATTGCAGTCCAAGTGCAGTGTAAATCGAAGCATCCCATGAGGACCAAACTGCTTGCTTTGGTTGTTTATCTACGTACGTTTGTGTCCGAAAACTAAGACAGATAAAAAAATTTCAGTTTCGGTGATTAACAACTGTTCCCTGGGGGTAAAATTATAATTGAAGTTGAATAGGAAATCCTTTATGCTGTGAATGTGACAGAATGTGAGATCTCACGCACTAACAAGTTTTGCTACCTTTCCCTTATAATTTTCCGTAAATAATTTTTTTTAATAAATGTTTTTCTGTTTCATAAAAGCGTTTCTCCAACTGAAAGTGGCCTGAAAAAATTAAAGGGTATCTTATTTTATGATATAAGTTTGCCATCCCTCAATCGTTTATTGAGCGTTGGTTAGTAAAAAGAAAATAAGATTTGATTATTTGAGCGAGTACGGTACTCCCTTCGCATTCCTGACTGTTTCTACAAACCACTGTCAGAGACATTACGGATTTAAAATAAGAACAAAAACTTGAAGAAATCTAATAAAATGGAGTACGCTTAATCGGGAGATTGCCGCTTTTGAATTAGTTTTAAACAATAATCTTCTTTGCTCTCATGGACTCGAATTCCACTGAGGCCGCCAGGTTCTACACAATGCCGTCTGTTGTGTAAAAATCGTTTTCAAAAGAATCCCTAGACTAATCGAATTACAGAGGAAAAATCTTTTTACTCTCTTTGAAAGAGCCCATACTTGTTAAGCTTAATATGGCCATGCTGAAGCATTAAGTCTAAACCATTGAATTTAAAACTGACCTAAACTCTGGAAACTGAACAAAAACGAGATCCACAATTGGTATTATCTGTCAAAGCGTCCGTTCTTTAAATGTATGCTATCTACCGTTTTATTGCGCACAAGCGCACTAGTAAATAGTTTTCAACGAAATGGAAATTCAGTAGAACTGACATTAACCGGGCCTCAGACTTTCTCATTAGAGCATTTAACAAAATTAAACCGCCCAAAGTAGAAAAATATCAAGTGAATATATTTCTATTTAGAAATTTTGCTTTTGTCTAATTACTGTCCTACCACTTCGAAATATGACTGAAGGTATAATTGTTTTGTTGTTTGAAGTTGTTGCGTGATTTAGTGTAGCATTTTCTATATCCGAACCACATAGAGATTATAAAGGTTTCAATGATAAGCCGGGCCCCTCGAATTTCTGTCAGGTCGAAACAAAATACCTTCGAAACAGGTTTCAGGGCTTTAGCTAGAAGCTGCACCAGCAGTTTGGTCAGTACATACGCACATGGTTAAATATTTCACAGGGATTCATAGATATCTGGATCGCGCAGTCTCTTTGTTTTCCCAAGTCTTCACGATAATGCAGCAACCCTGACTTGTAAATTTTCATCTTTCGTTGCAGTGAAGCGTCTACTCGAAGAAGGTGTTAATCCAGATGTACAAAACGAAGATGGATTAACTGCTCTTCATCAGGTTAGTTTCACCGCACGTTTAGATTTACAAAAAAAGGATCGTTTTGTTTGCCTCTCTGACTTACGCTACTTTAGTGCAGACTGACATGAGACGGGTAGAACGAAGAAGCATCCACTTTGACCCCTTTTTCTAAATTGCATTCAGTATCCTATAGAGCAGGGGTCGGAGACTTCTATCTCGTTAGCCAGATGTGATGATTGCATCTGGCCATCTCAGATAAAATGGGAATAAGAAACTTCAGATTTTGTGCCACCGCCGATACATTTAGTTAAATTCACTCTTAAACTATAGTATGTGACTCTCACTGAAATATATTTCTAAATTCTTGCTTTCTTGGTTTTTCTGAGTCAAAAAGGTTCCCGACCTCTGCAATAGAGCGAAATAACATGGTAGCAACCTTTAGCCTAATATTGATGGTCTTTGCCAATTTAAATAAATCTCAATAAGGTTTTTTGTCATAAACCGGATGTTTTAACTCTGACGTAATATCGATTGTATGATTTAGCTCCCAGTGCAGGGGTCGGAGACCTTTTTGACACAGAAAGCCAAGGAAGCAAATATGCAGAAAGATATTTCAGTGAGAGCCATACAGTATATTTTAAGATTAAATTCAATGAAATGCACGCATAATAAGCCTATGGATTTATTCTTTTAAATGATGTTCTTATAATAATCATTGTTAATGCGACTTCTGGTGCTGCATGCATTCACTGATGAAGTTGTAATGTGGTTGGTAGTTAGTGAGGTTAAGCTTCATGCAAGCGTCGAGGCTTTCATCCTTTAGGCGTGATCGTAGGGTGGACTTGATGTATTTAAAATGTGAGAATGGCTACTACCATGCATACGTAGATCCATGCGGCTCATTCGCCCTGAAATGTACGATACTCCTCATCTCCCTTTCATTTCGCCATCTTCTTTGTTGCAAGGGTTAACTTTGAACAAATGAGAGAGGGCGTGTGTAGCGGTCAAGGATGTGCGATCTTCTATAACCACTAGACTAAGAGTATTCCGTCTGATGAAAGAAAGCAGTCAGACGTTAGGAGAGAAATTACTACACAAGACAAGTTTCCGCGAATGGACTGTTTGCTTGCGTGTGATAAATGCGTGCATCCGGGGGGCATAAACACAAGGGACTATAGGTGAGAAGAAAAGCTGGCCTGTGCGCGTAAGATAGCCTTGTCTGCAGCCTGACCTTGACTAAGCTGAGGTCAAGTCTGGGGGCTGTTGTGCTTTAGTAGAGCGTCTGCTATTTAGCGAGCTTGTCGCGGCTGTTGGGACGCAGAAAAAAAGGAAGCAGCTGCTATCGGCTAGCCGAAAAGGGAACAATGACACAACTGAAAGGTCAAACTTAGGGCGGCCGAAACGTCAGGGATTGGTTGAGATTAAATTGACTCTAATACGCGTCTCGGCAGCGGCACGTCACAGAATGTAAAGTTTATAATTCCAAATTTACTTGAGAGCCAGACGCAAGCATCAGAAGAGGCAAACATAGCTCGCGAGCCATAGGTTGCCGACCTCGGTCCTAGTGAATCCTTTCGGTGGTGTACATATATCAGTGCACTGACAAATTCAAAGGCCTTATGTAGTTCAAGTAAGCCGAAGGGTAGATTTTCAGCGGCTGGAAAGTGTGTTTTATCTCTGCAAATTGCGACCGGTAGCGTTAAAGGCAGCAACAGTGAACACCGGTTGGATATGACTTGGTCAGAATTTAGATATGTTCCTCGCATGCATCGTGTTGGAATTATGCAATGCAAATAATAATGTGAATAGCAAGTTGCGGTGCCGTGAGTAGGCGTCAGCTGACCGTAAACCGGAGTTTTACTGAATGCTGATAGCGGTCACAGGTAGGTTCTTATTCTGGGCCGCATCGTAAATGTCATCAGAAACCCTGCAAATTTAAAAAAAGGTGCTTTCATTTCCTGTGCGTATTTGTGGTAGCCTAACATGTCCGAAGAACGTACTTTCTCATATGGTATTACTTAAAGAAAAGCAACATCGAAAAACGTTGAATAACTGAAATGAAGATAATCTGTGCCTCTGAGGCATCAAGACAGCTCTTTTTTGTGCAATATCGGATAGACTTCGGATAAATAACAGTTGCGCTAGGGATAAAACTGATATCATGATCGATGGAATGAAACCTATGATAACAGACCCGAATAAAGTGATGGCGTCGCAGTTAACACCTTCTAGACAAAACGGTCCTTATTTGTTAATACGTTCATTTAACTTGTGGAATTATTTAACTACACAAGGATTGCCCACTGCATAAACGCCACACAAGGAATAGTACTTAAGTAGGAAAATATGTCGAGTACTGTGTCGAGAGTTAAATAGTTGTTCGCACATAAAAGCATGGCTCCCCTGCTAAAGGTGGTCTCGAGCAAAGATCTGGGGTGTTACCTACACCGGTGACCTAATTTCTCCCCTATGCCTAATATAAACCCCAAATCTTACTCTTCAACTGCCCCTTATAACCATAATGCTAAACATATTGTCGCTCCAGGCCATGACCCTTATCCACCTTTCGTATTTCATCACGTGATGAATACTTAGAGTGACAATATACAGTATGACGAGTGCTGCACGCAACATGCCTAATTAGTAAAATTTTTATAATTACTTGCATACCGGCGGGAGCGGATTTACGAGAATTAGAAATAATAATGGGCAGAATTAGCCATATTAAGGACATAAAAGAACTATAAGAAGTACTAAGCGTTTCTCAAGAAAAATAAAATTTACCTATAATCACCATGTTCCGGAGACGTAAAAAATAGCTATAAGTTAGAACAATAAATTTAAATCTTTTCGTACGGTGAAAACGGAATATAACCAATTTCTTTATATAAGAAGAACTTTTCTGAAGTCAAACATATTTTGTACATATTATCATTATTGGATAACTATTTATTGAATATGGTCCAATAAAGTCTGGCATCATTTCGATCGTTTTCAATGGCTTCATTGAAAAATTGCTAAATGTTGCTTCTGTCCGCCGTTTATATCAAAACCTTTAAAATTAGATAAACGTAAAGAGTATTTAGCGAAAAAAATGAGTTTTTGGATAGTAGTTCTTATGAAGAAGGCCATTTGAGTCATAATTAGAAATGTCTCAAAACATCAAACCACATTGTCGAGCATACAGAACGTTCGCAAGATAACTCGGATATTGTTATTTCTAAGATTAATAAAAACATAACAGGTTACCTCTTACAAAAGTGCTTCAATTAGATATTTATCTGACGAATTTCCGTGTGTATTAACTTTGTCGAAGGTAATGTCACAAGGAAATTGGAGACTTTTGACAATTTATTTAATTTACCTGAAGATAAACAATTCAATTTGACTGGAGATGAAAGAGCTTGCTTTTCTCTTTATAATGGATAGTTTTCCGCGTAAGTGGATTAATTGCATGATCCGTTGTAATATTTTGAACTACTTATTATTCTTCTGTCTGTTCCGTTTCTAAATAACGCATAGGCGGGTCGCATAGTTTACAAAAGAGTACACTTCAACATGACTTACATTCAATGAGGCTTTGGTTACATTATCTTCGGTAACATGTAAAACATGCGGACACTTCACTTAAACGCCATGATGAGCGTTGCGATTTAAAACAAATGCGATGAACTATTTTTGTTACTGCGTTTTGTGCAACAAATCTTCAGAGGTCAGCTAAATATAATTTTTTAAACATAAATCTACCTCGTTTCTGCAAATAAATGCGATTCCTTAAAGTCAGCTTCACCTCGATTTGAGCAACTTTGGACAATATATTCCAGTTCCGGAAGGGATAGTCTTTCAACGTTTTTACTTATTCTGGAATTCGTTTACAGCGAAATGCATATTAATAGAGATTTATATCAGTCGTACTTTATAGCAGAGGAAATTTCTTTACCATTACGTTACTCATGAGTTAGCCAAAAATAGTGCCTTTTTCGCTCTAACTAGGAGGCAGTTTTCTAAACTAAAGCCTTCGCAATTATTAAATCCACTCAGTTGATTAAAACAACCTGTCCAAATATATGCTTAACTGCCAAGTTAAAGTTCCTTACGAAAATTGCATGCAGGACTTGCCTCACTGTAAGTTTTTAAATGCAGATTAGGCAATTCGGAAAGAAAGACAAAAGAACATTCAAATACCCAATGTACAACATGCCATATGAGGGCTTAGAAGATGAAGTAACATTACAATGTTGGCTAAATTTGATCACACCCCAAAAGAAAATATAAAGCCAATAAAATAAGACTGTTACCACTTGCAACTCAATTAAACTGACTACTAATTATTCTTCGTGAGAGAAAGGTCTGCCAACCACTGTAAGACTTAATCTCAGAACTCATGCAAAGCCTAACTGTTAATGCCAGCATATTTAAAAAAGAATCAGGGATTCGGTGGCCGAAGCTTTTACAGTATTCATGTTGGGGTAGTCAGGACCAAACTTGTTCTATATGCTGCAGCTTATCATCTCTCTGCCCTGTCCGCAAAGCACTAAATAAAGCCCAACTAGATATTATTGTTTAAGATGTTTTCGTAGAGAAATATAAAAGCTGGAGAAAAGTCGCGGATGTCCGTACGTAAGAAGATGCAACGACCGATATTTATGTCCCTGAAGGCTACTTTGGCTGTTTGAGTAAAAACACTGAAGATTCCACGTGTTTACAAAAGCGCAGAGCGCAGTCTACAGGAATGGAACTTTGATGTCCAGGACATGTCATTCAGAATGTTTTATGGAAGCCATGACCAAAGGATGGGAAAAAATGGTATACTTATTGGATAAATAGAATTAACCATAACAACAATCAGAACTTGAGTCATCTTAGAAAGAACAAATAGATCAAATAAGATCAAATAGATAGGAACGAAGTAAAAGGGGACTTGATACGAGGAACAGGCATACACTTGGATTAAGTGACAGCTGAACGATAAAACGTGTTATCTGTGTGTTGCACTGAGGGCAGAGAGAGAGAAGAGATGGTGCCGGCCTTAAGGGCCTTGAAGAGAACTAACACTCAGTTCAAGAAACAATAATAATAATGGAAACGGGCATGCAAGCCCCAGATTCTTGTTGCAGAGAAGAGGAGGTTGCGATCACTGGAACAGCGCCTGTTAAGTCGGAGGTTTCGGACTTGTACAGGAGGTCATCTTCAGAGAAAATAAGAGTGCAGCAGGAATTGGCATGCTTGGTGATCCAGCTACGTGGAATGGTGGGGTAGGGGGTAGCATTCTCGATTGGTTGAACCCGATTCCCACGTCGTCTCACTGCGCCTTTTGCAACGAGAACCCGGGGCGCGCACATTCGCTTCCATTCTTGAGAATTTCTGGCGTGAAGAGTCTCGCTCACCTCGCAGGTGGGAGACATGCTCCAGCCGAGAAGCAGCAATTTACGAGCAGCTAGGATTTCCAAAGGCGAATAGACTGCGTTACAAAACTCCAGTGAATACTGAATTCGACAGAAACTTTATGCAACGCCTTCGCAAGTAAATGACACTAGAATTGATCAACGACTGCCACCTACGTCTACGCACGTACTGGTCCGTTATTGAACAAAGAAGCCAGAGTGAACGACACAATTTGGCGAATCCATTGCCCACTCCCTGAAGCAAGCAATATCGACGAAGAAGCCATGAATAAATTGAAAATGAACAAAGATATAATAGTGCCACCAGCCAACAAGGGAAGTGCAACAGTCGTGGTGGAGCACTGCGATTGCAACGAGAAAGCGCAAACCCTCCTCGATGACCAACAGTCCTACAAACGCATGCCTTTCTCGCAGGCTAAATCGATGATCAGCCATCTTGCCGGACTCCTGAAACGACTCCGGCGCACCAAATTAAATCGCAAGACGAATAGCAACAGACTAAGCCAACTTTTAAGGCATTGGCCCGGCTCTGCGGATTGCCCAAAATGCACAAGCCCAACGTCCCCCTTCGGCCAATCGTAGCTTTGAAAGGCAATTCTACTTACAATATAGCCAACTGGATAGCAGGAAAAATAAGTTTTCTCCGAGAGGGCTCGAACACCGCAATGAATTTGGCCTCCTACTTTCTGGTCGATGATCGGGGAAGAACGATTCAACCAGATACAACCATGATTTCCTTTGACGCTGTTTCTTTATTCACCTCTATCCCGCCAGATCGGGCATGAGACGTTCTATGCAAGTGACTCGAAGAGAAGAGCGACGAGTTGAGGGGGTACTCTTGAAATTGACCATGTTATGCAACTCTTCGTCTTCTATCAAAGGACCTTTTTATCTTTAATGGTAGAACATGTCGATGGGTTCCCCAATATCCCCTCTAATCGCAGAACTAGTCTT
>UYRU01042071.1:2707-16349 GCA_900617775.1 Dibothriocephalus latus | reverse complement strand
TATTAAGCCCACCTCGGGCCCAGACCAAATTCGGCTTAATAAGCGGCTGGGCTTAATAACCGTGGGCTTAATAGCCGGCGACTACTCTATATGGAAGTGTTCGTCATCCCCTTAGATTGGGCTCCTGGTAGGGACAGTCTAAGCCATTTCCTTTTTGTTTTAACTGCTGTCGTCTCATGCATCGACACACGAACTCTCTGTGTAACCGTTTTTTGAAAACCGTTTGGACAGGTAATTGAGTACGGCTTAGTAAAGTTCGGGGCTAGAACAATGCGTTCTTGCTCGATTAATTATGGTGGTAACAATACTCTGTTTGTGAGCAAAAGGGTGGTTTATCTCGTAAGGTAGGATAACATCCGCGTGTAATTTTTGCGGTTAACTGATGTTTGAAATGTTCCGTTGGTATTCCGCTGTACGAGGACGTCGAGAAATGCGAGTTTACTGTTAACTTCTTTTTCGAGCACAAACGTGATGCCTGGCATCGCTGATGTAATAGCGTTGTGCAGTGTTTCGAGCTAGTCCGTTTTAACATTGACAAACGTATCATCAACATAGCATAGCCACAACTTGGGGTTAACTACTAGTGGGACCATTGCTTCTAATTTTTGCATTGTAACTTCAGCCAAGAAGCCTGAAATGGCTGACCATATCGGGGCTCGTTTAATCCGTTAATAGTGTTTTTATGCGATCGAGAAATTAGTTTCCAGGCGGAGAACCAAGTGTTCAAGAAGCGCAGACACAGAAAATTGTATTTTGTAGAAAAATATTTTTTATGTGGTGGTCCTCAGAAGTGCACCTAATGCCACGAAAATACAAGAGATTGACTATTGTTTTTAAATATTAACCGAAAGTGTAAACTGTGCTTTCGATTATAGGAGATAACGTATATGGTGCTTTACTACTTATTACATAACAGCATTATGCCAAGATAGTGCAGTCGTCATTTGGCGAAGACTCTTTGCGGTCGACCTCAAAAAATAAAATTAATAAATTACGATTACCTACACAGTCTGCTTTTTAATAATTTTCCAATGCTTCTCTATGGCTTAAAATGTGTCACGCTGACGAAGTTGATTGACGACACAGCAAACTATTCGGTTTCTTCCGCACTAACCACTATAGTAAAATAAGATAGGAAAGTAAAGCAAAACTAAATGCAATGTAAACTAAACTAACCTGAATAAATTAAAAACTGAACACAACCTAATAAAACTAAACTTTACTGTACACAAGAAACGCCACAGAAGATAATGTATTGAACATAATGTATAAAAGCACTACAATCCATGGTTGTATGAAATAATAAAACAAAAGAGGCTTACTATAAGTAAATAAGTCGGCAGTTATGTATAGTAAACTACAGAAGGTCCCTTACAAGGAATTTCTGCCACGACGCCTACACAATTGCCTCTCAGGTAAAAAAAAAGTTTTTGTATTATTTTTCCTCTATCTGAATATAAATACTCATGTTTATGCCCCTTTAATCGATTCAGACATTAATTATACGCTGAGTGCAGAATTTGCAAACTTATGGCAGATCTCAATTTTTGACTTCTTGTTCGATATACACTCTTTATAAAACAGCTCACCTTTTCTAAAAACCGAAAAAGTTATTTTAATGTTTTTTGCATGATCCAATAAGCATAGCAGGAAATGCTTATCTAGTTTTGCGCCTAATAATAGAAGCCAGAATAATTGCTACGTATACGACAACGAACCATTTCTAATGTAATCATGTTCATTAGTTCTCTTGCTCTTTCATATTTGTCTAGACAGTGTTTCTTGAATGCTTAGAACCAGAGGTGCATCGGCATCATTTCCGCCATTTATTTTTTTATTGACTTACTCTAACAGAGAGAGTTCTACCTCTCTGACTATGCAAGGTACAGTAAAATTTTGTGAGTTTACAATTTGGAAATAATATACTCTTCGTTGATTTATGCATTAAAATGGTACTATGATATAATTCTAGAATTTCAGCTTAGACGTAACACGCTTGAATACGCTTACAGCGCGTTGTGTTACTTCATGCTTGAGCATGTGCTTGAAACTCATGCCGCAATTTGTTTAATTTCATTAATGTTTCTCATAGCTCCGTCTTCGAACTACCCAAACTATAGAAGAAGGTATTACATGTAGCAAAAATACTATTTAACAAGCAAAAAATCCATACGAGTAGATGCATAGGGGAACATCTGTTCGTGAAGCCAATTCATTGACTCAATTAGCAGTAAGTCACTTTCTGAAAGACAGTGAGAAGAGGGGTCGCTTGAAGGTTTTAACAACCGGAAGAACGCAGATTGCACTAAGCAGAGTATAGGAGTTGTTTGGGCCTGTTAGGTTCCTCATCCTCATATTATGTCCTTACTTGAAACATGTGTGTAATAATGAGAATACGTTCACTGTGTTTCAAAAGTAATTCTCTCCCAGCAAATGCTGCTTACTGAAGGGTCAACAGGCAACCTTTAAGGTTTGGTTTTACAGTTTGATTTCTACGTTTATTATGGTACACTAATGCACATTGAACTTGTAGAAAGTCACAGGGCATCAGAATGTCTAATGTGGTTTTCGTGAACGATTGGCGTATTAGTTCTGTGGAACTTTCCAAATTTCCAAATTTTATTTTCAAAAGCCGTAGACTGTTAATGCTCAATGCTCACGTTTTTAGTGTCAGCTTCAGTTACAATTTTAACGGCTACGTTGTTCTCCTTGAATAGCCAATGCAACCGCATGAACATAACAAATCAATTTCCATAAGTGAACCAATCAGCACAGTATGAAGGGCAGATTGATTGCACAATCGTTTCCCTGTAGGCAATAAAGCTCTCATTTATCTTCCTCTGCCAAAACATAACGCCCGAAGTGCTCTTTCAGCCCAGAATGTTCCGCGTCCTTTATATTTTCGTCGTAATCTACATTATGCAGGGATGTCCGAAGATTATGCGTATGTTTCTTTAGCATTGCCTCCTTGTTGATATATGAGTATTATGAGTCATTTGATATTTGTACTTCAACTTTCTCTTTTGAAACTTTAATAATGGTTTAAACTAATTTTTAAAGCATAGCCGATACAGCAGCGGACTTAGCAGACCTTAATATGACGCGTGTTAATTCATTTAGAAGGCCTATATGTAAACGATGTGACTTAATCTCAAGTGTGGTTCATCTTTAAGCAGAACCTATTCAAACCCAGTTTTCAAATTAGTCATAAGCAAGATAAAATTATTCCCCTTTTAGGGTTTTGAGAAAACAACAATATTTTTTAAACATATGGCAGACAGGGTGCACCAATTTTATTTCTTCTCATTTCTTTAAATTGAATTTAACATGAATTTGATGGAGATGCGATGACTAAAACCAGGGTGCTTTTCGCTTGAATATTCAAGTTCACGCTCGAACCCATCATCACCTAGTAAGAATGCTGACGCAGCAATGACTGTTTTACCTGTTCGTATAATACTTTTGATCGAATGAAAGGACAGAGCCCAACTAAAAGATTTTCTTCTATGACAGCTTTTCTGTTTGTCCAGTGCTAGAAATTCTCGAATGACCATCATAACACAATTCAACACCATAATAAACGTTGGCATTTTCAAGAAATGTCTCCGAGGCAATAATCTCGGGAACTTTGGAATCACTACTTCCTAGAGGATGCAGGCTGTCGTATCCGTTTCAGCCCGCCGTTCATACGTTGAGTGCAAACATGGGTCAATGAGAAGTTCTGTGTCCCAGTGAACTTTAGGGTAAACTGGAGTGTCGGACGCTTCTATCTGGCTATTGGGCTTCGACTATTGAAAATGATCTGATGGTAGATCAAAAATAACTTTCAGAAAAATGTGTCGTGCTTGTGCCTTTATATATTATATTTTCTGCACATGTGGAATCATAAAATGGCTTTTAGAAATCGCAAGTCTTCCTCAGTGCGTCCGCAGACGCTTTTTGTTTAAAGTTTTAAAAAAGTACAGTCATTATTTTACAAATCGTATGTTGTTTAGAAATTTAATTTTCCTTTGTAAACTGGGAAGATTTAAAATGTCATCTTAAATTTTAAAAAAAAATTAGAAAAGGAATTTTGAATATAACTTTTTGGCAGAACGCATTGATAAGCGTCGTCGGTCGAGTATGTTTTTCATTCAGGCGACGGCTTGAGTGTCATAGGCAAGGAAACAACGTAATCAAGAATATGCGTAAATATTTTTGTTTATAAAATAACATAAAACTTGGAGATTTTTCGGAAGGCAATTGGCAAAACGTAGGATTCAAAATGTCCTAGGTATCTTATCTGGCTGCTGGAAAGGTCCACTGTCAGCTTTCATTATTCACGCCAAATTCATCGTATATTTTAATTAAACGCAAATCAGTTACGTCCTCAGTTTTCTCTGATAAAATATCGTCGTTGTTACACCACTTCAATCTATTCGGGTATTAATTGCACGCCGACTTCAGATTTAGTAAGCATATGCCTGATCCTAATTTCAGACTTCTTAGTCTACATGAAATTAGACGCCGTTTATCAAACCACGCGGCTAATACTGCATAGTCTCCTACAAACTGAACATAAGTCAGTATATTTAACCATATATTTTGGAATTCAATAAGCAAACAATAATTATCTAGGTTTTCGCTGGGTCACAGTAGCTGGTGGATTTCTTGGATACCCCACGACCAAACCCTTTCCAGTGAAATCATGTTCATCGGTTCTCTTGCTGCGTTGATTAAGTCTCAGTAATATCGTTCTGTTTTCTTAAAGAGAAAGCTTAAAAGGCGGAATGAACGGACATACTCGGCATTTTACATTACCGAATTAATTTATTGATTAATAGTTTTTACTGTTTCCCGGTAGACGCATTTATTTCTCGTCTAGTGCAAATTACTCAGGTTTGTAGTGCACTTACATTTAGGGAATTAATTAGCGTTTCATTGATTTCTACATTAAAATGATGATCCGTCATGGTTCCTGTAATCTCGTTTACGTAAAACACGGTTGAGTATGCTTGGTATAATAAGGCCTATGAAACATTGAATCTTTTTTGAATATACAGCGGGCGTCAAGTGTCTTAAAATCCATCAGATATTTGAAATAAAAAACAACATGTAGATTTTGGACAAGAACAAGAGAGACCAGAATGTCAATTTCTGGCTTATTAGCCGTCATCAAGCAGTTATACTCAGCCCCGAGTGTTGCGATACGGGAGGCTGGAGCTCGTGACCTTTTCGATCAAATTGTAAGACTCTAAGCACTGAGCAACGAGCTCGTTGTCTTGCCGGTTCAGGTCGGGAGATATTGAAACTGGTTAATTAATGTTCACAGACTACTAACGGAACTCACTTGTCCCGGTCTGCCTTGGGCCTCATTTATCGGGCTCTGACAGCAGCCGTAGTGGTTAGTAGTCTTAGGCGGATAGTAAAGTCGTCAAAGACAATGGAGACTGGAATGGCCATTTCTGGCTTATTAGCCGTCATCAACCGGTCATGCCTAACCTTAAGTTGTGCGCCACCCGTTAGCAATCGGTGAACGTTCACATTATGACACAGCAATGTATTAAAAACTTATAGAAGATCAGAAGGTAGCGAAAAGCTATTCCGTGTTTGAGTAAACTTATCATAAGCTGTCTTCCGCAGACTGGAAATTATGCGCATCCCAAGTTTGATGGCAGCAGCCAAAACTTATCTAACGAACAGTTTACTCTATACCTTACGACAGCACTAATCGACCAAAATCCAAGCGACGCGAGTACGAGAACTTTTAATTCGACATCAATTCGAGTCTCCTGGACACCACCCCACGTACGCGCACAGCAATTAAGAGACGGTGATGTTTTCGCAGGAGGCAGGGTTGCACCAAACACGCAGTCCCCTGACGATATTTATACTGCGTTAGCCCCGCCCATTGCCTTAGCGCAGGTTGGATCCACCGGTAAATTCGGGGCATTTCAACTAAGCGCAAGCAAGTTCTCATTTCTTCATCTATACGCTATGCTGTTCAGTACTACTAATACCTTTTTTACAGAGCACATATATTATCCATATTTTTGACCCACATGCCACTTGTTGACCTTTTAGCAACCAAAAAATTCCTTTGGGACTTCGGAAAATACTTTCTCATCACTTTTGTCCCAGTAAGTTAGTATTCTGTATGGTCAAAATTCAAAACATAAATTAATACTAGAAACGTATTGGCAAATAAACCATACTTAAGAGATCTACGCTATCCAAGTCGTCTACCTTCACTAGCTTCTTTAGCTTATTCCTTATTACCGACTTAACCCTTCGTATTTGTCACAAATATATGCGTGTTTAGTGATACTGATATGGGGCTGCCTATTTAGGGACTGTAAAATTATCTATCTGTTGGATTAACTGAAGAACTTTCGAAAGTAACTGGGTTTAATGGACACATTTTCCATGAAAGCTAATAATATTATCAATTTGCTCTGGAATTTTTATTCTTCATCTGAGTACTGCATTTACCTTATGTTTAACTACAATATCGTACGACGCCTAGCCACATTGTACGAAATGAATCAGTAATGCCTACGGAAAGCCATCTCGTTAATGTTTCTGTAATAACCTTAATATATTGTTGACAGAATCGAATGGTTGAAATCTAGGAAACAGTAAAAAAATGGTTAGTCACAATGTGAACACGCAGCTGAGCCTTACCTGCAGTACAAATGTTTTTGGGCCGAAATAGTTGCAACAATAGCCAACGTGACTGACAAAACTATGGCAATTTGTGGCTCTATTGTGTCATTAGGATGGTATCAAATGACGTGCACTAATCTACTATGAATATGGGCATCGCCAATTGGGATAGGTTTGCAAAGACATGCTAACGATATACTACAACACTTACTACGCTTTTGATTAACGTAACCTTTGTTCGATTCTGTGCTTGATGGTGTTTTCGAGTGTGAATTTGCAATGTCAAAAAGTATAATTGTGTTCTTCTCTAGTGTCGTCTCCTATGTCTCCTATGGCTATGCTCTGTTGCAAAACCAATGCGGTTCGCGATTTAAATTGGAAAATGTTAAGTCTTCTTAGCGTTCAGTGGTCAGGATTCCTTTGCGGTAACCCGTCAGTATGTGCGGACAACAACAATCATGCATGTATTCCAGACATATATGCATGTTGGTTGTTGTTCTAACATATTTTGGAGTAATTGACTGGCTACTGCAATGGAAACCTGGCCACTGAACGCTTAGAAGACTAACCATTTTCCCATTTAATTCGCGAACCAAATTAGCTCTGCAAAAGTGCATAGCCGTATTTCGAACGCGGCTCTAGAGCCGACTTGGAGAATCGCTATCAATTGTAAAGGGCACAACTGTGCCAAAGGTAATGAAGCCGTCCTATTTTTTATTTGCACATTAAACAGTCAGTGCAAAAACTAGATACGCAATTTTAATTGAAAACACTTTTCGTCGGGTTAAATTACGTAGAAATATTCACCAACTTTCCTTTTTCCTTTTAGGGATTATTTATACTTATGTTAGGCTTCCTCGCCTTAGAATACCTAGAGCCGCGATTGAGCCCACGGAGGGTAGAAATGCCTGAAGCCTTTGGGGATGAGGACTTCTAAGGGCCCACAAAGGAACACTCTGTCTTATGAAAGCATCGGTTCAAAGTCGTTGCTGCATGGAAGGATTAAACTGTTATGCTGCGACTAACGTCAATCTGTATTGAATAGCACAAATAAATGAACAATTTGATTTTTTACTTGCGTAAGAGCGGGTACATTATATACCTTACAAGTTAAGCTTTGTTCTATCCGTCCGTAGAGACGTTAGTATCCAGATAAGATATTATAAAAAATGGTCATAAAAACAAAGGGACTTGGCTATATATGACTGCATTTGGCTGTCACCAATACGTGTAGTCAAGTTTGTTTTCGCTGGAGGATTTTCAAAACATTGACTTTTGCACAGTCAATTGACTTTTTCGGCCGCTGAACTTCCAAACGACCCGTCATATTGGGAGACATCACTTTTCCATACTTGACAGACGAAGACGGCTAAATTCTCCATCCATTGACAAATTAACGCTCCGTCTAGGAAACGGCACAGCCATCAAAGTGCCTCCATTTAAGAGAGCTCTGGTGATTAATACAGACCATTTTATGTTTTTTTACGGCTGATGACTTTGCAGATATATTTATTAAAGTAAATGGATTCATTAGTGAGAATGACTATTCGTATTCGTCAGATCATTACCTTGGTTATGAGGGCATATTATAACCTCCGAGTGCCAAAATTCAGCGCGTGGTAGTATCAGTGGGCTGCCGAGTCTACTGTGTCCTCGTTGTAATCACAAATCCACCCCAGACATCGACCTGGTCGGTCACCTGCGAGTCCAGCGCACGAAGACTGGCGAATCACTGCCCGGAGCAAAGCAGAGGCCATCTCCTTCATTACCCTGGCTGCCCTCGCGCATCCATTAAGGAAGCCACTTGGAGAACCAGCTGAGGGTCACATTTCCTCTCAGTTTCGAGGTTACCTCCGCAATACTGGCGGCTAGACTTTTAGCGCATTTATAAGTAAAACATGTGATACGGCTTCTTTGGCATGATAATTGTTTTCTACAGGGCCGCAGCCCTAGCCGTCATTGTATGCCTCCTTATAGCCAGCAGGTTCTTGATGTTCAAAGGAGAGTCTTTGAAGCCGTGTAGTGTGGCCCATTATTGAGCGCGCTTCAAATGTCTCGTTATTTGTCACCATTCTCATTTTATGCTGTATTGAAGGAAATTGGGTATAAAACCGCGATTTCACATGATTGTGAAAATTTGAACTCTGAACACATGCGGTCAGTTGCAAACCTTCTTACTACCCTAATAATAAGTTTGCTATTCAGAGTAATGACTGGGACAGGTCTTTTTAACTTCAACTGTTGTACGAAAAAATAGTCCTATTTATTTGTCCTTTACTGTAACCCAATTGGGCTTGGAGACTGTTTCCACTACTGCCAGCAAGAAACACGTTATGAAAAAAGTTCACACAACGCCCAAAATTATTCAATTTAAAAGGTTCTGCTCAATTTCAGTTGATCGTTTAATAAGTTATTAGTTATTCAACGAATCTCTTCTGGACGAGAGGGCTTTTTAATTATTTCCAATAATACTCAGTTTAACAAGCGTCACTGAAGAGGGAACGTACAAATGAATGCCAAATCACGCGGGTATCTATATCCTGAGCGCCCACGGGCTAAAAATACTTAAACCAATTCTCGAAGAGCATAAAGAACACATCTAAAGGGTCAATTACTAAATAAGAAAATATGTGTATTTGAGGAAGGGGACGCCCTTTTCTTTTGTGCCCAGGACTACGTATTTGCATCAGGGAAGTATGATACACCAGCGCGTGCTCTATATGCAAAAGAAATACAATCAACCACGAGCATCTGCTCGAATCGGGGGCATTGAAAATCTGTACTAATTCAGACACAACATAGTGACTTGTTCAGATAGAATAAACTATGATAACGGTCCGCAACGTAAGTCGAAAATCTGGGTATTTCCAGCATCTTTACTTCTTCTTATATCCTCAAATGTCTGCTATATGAATAAACTTTATTCTGCTTGCTTGAGCTGTAACTTGGCTAGAGCTTATGATCTGTTCGCTTAATATCAGAAATGGTTTGATTTCGTGTAAGAAGATATCAAATTTTAGGCTAGCTAAATAGTTTTTGGCAAGATTTCAGTGGCATACGTAATGGATCTCGTCAACTTATTAACACGTAGGTCCTCGTATTTGACATTTTAAAGAATATATAAAGGAATCTCACAAATTAAATATTTATTTTTATAGGGCAAGGAGTTTGCATTTGTTTGCGGCGTTTTAAAATGTGAGGATTGGTCGGGATGGATTAGTTGGAGAATTCACAATAAATACATGCTTTATCTGCGAACCTGCAAATAAACGCCATACTATTAGCTGACCACTTGCATCGGATATTTAGCATAGAATACTACAAGTGAGCTGCCACACAGGTGTACGTTGCTGCCTTATGTTAGTCTTCTTCCCATGTGCGGATCTCTTATTGAAACATCCATTGGGTTTTAACGCTGCCAATTTGCTGTGATGTGATGTGATGTGCTAAGTGCATGCTACCGTAAATTCGATTTACTATCACAATAAAACAGCACGAATGGTGAATGGAGATGCACATGTGAAAAACGGAATAACCAATTGCGACATCCGAAGATATACTATTGTAGTAAGAGGAGGAACGATCCTCATACAGGTCATTGTGTTTTTGAAAATAACGACCACATATATTGGTGGGCGGAATTTCAGAGAAAGTGGGTGTCGGCTCATGAGAAGTATAAAATATATTAAACGATAGTTGTTTCATAGGATGTAAGTAAGAGACAAGAATAGTTCTGATTTAACTGCGTAATGGGAAGGTAATGAATAACAAAAAACATGCAAAAGAGCGTACCACAAGCCTAACAATCAAAACTTCTAAATAATAAAATGTTTGAATAGCGTCACGTTGATCTTCATTCATACAGAGGCGATATGACAATTGATGCTAAGACTAAGTTAAGCATGGGAGATTACTCCAGGATTATTTTGTGATAATATTTAATCTCAAATTTCCTCAGACTTCTTGGTTACTGTGAGAGATCTAAAGGAAAGATGCTTTTTCCTTCAGTGCAAAGTCAGATCTAAAACATTGGCCTACTAGGTTAGCAGGTTGTTCTCTCCTGCAAAGCTACACTTCCTCCGCGGCCAAAAAAGCACACACCTTGGGGTGCTGTTATTTGATGAATTCTAGCCTCCAACAACTTTATGCGATTGCGTGCTGATGTGTGCGCCCAAACCAGCTACTTGATTGAAAAACGCCAAGAGTGCACTCTTCCCTGACAACATATTTCCATCCTAGCAGAGAGATTACCTGACTTTGTTAAGTTTCTTTACAGACATCTGAGAAACTTTCGTATACTGTTTTCGTAAGTTGTTCCTTTTGGTAAATCATTTATGGCAAAACGCCGCACTCCACGATTCCAGCGGCTACAGTGGGGGCGTATCGATCGAACGCGCAAAAGCCTACACCTTAGAATGCGCCAAAACCTGTTTTCCGCATGACCCGCTCCCACCTTCCTCAGTTTATTTCAGTCTAGTTCTGAAATTGTTGACGCTGAAATGACTCAGACTGCTTAAACTTTCTAATTAGCTACAGCTGTGCAAATAATATCTCACAGAAAATATTCACGACTTGTTCGGTAACAATCAGAAATGAACTAATTTTAATATAAAGCTATACAATATTTTAGACCAGTTCATATAATTTATGTAAAGACTTCAGCGGCATGCTTTATGCCTCACGTCGACTTCTTAACACATAAGACATCATTGTGTAGGAAAGTGACATGTCGCAGAATATATAGAGCCAGGTCACAAATAGAATACTTATTTACATAAGATGGGGGGCGAGCATTACTTTTGAGCATTTTAAACTGTTTTATTAGTCGAGCTTGTTCACTTGGATGCATCACATTACATTTTCAGCTTGCCAACCTTCAGTTAAAGTCAACACTAACAGCTTCCCATTTGCATCAGTGATGTGAAATAGAGCCAATGTGAAAAGTTCCAAACATCTACTCGCGAACTACAACATACGCGTGTGTTTCTCTTTCTCGCAATGAAACGATCAACGACTTTTAACGCTGTAATATTTAATATTGATGAAACGGATATACCGGACTGATGTTTGAGGAGCGTCTGTCGAATATAAACTAACACATTGATGATTTGTAGGCAATCGTAAGCGAGGAGACTATAATGAATCTGATTACATAAATACTTTATCCTGTTCATGGCTCAAATTTTTTTAAAAAGTATCAACCTGTGAAAAGACTCACCACAGAAAATAAAAGCGAAACTGGAAATATCAAAACGTGGAGGGTCATAAATCAACGCCTTGTTAATCTGGTCGTATCAATAGATCCTAATTGTCATTTCGCGGTTCATATTAGAAAATATTCTGTTTAACTCCTACTGATCAAGCACAGTGCCACAACACACGAAACGGCAAACCCTGTCATCGTAGAACAAAGACCGTCCTCATTTTAGGGGAAAATTAGGATCGACTGCGACAACGAATCACCAAAATTGAAGGTTTGCAAAAAGTTATGCAATTTGTTTTCCACGTTTCTATTCCCAGAACGTATTCCAACCAGACCCCATGCTAGTTAGTTAGCTGCTAGTTCACTGTGATGCAAAATACATTTTTGTGTAAGTCTTGACAAAATTGGGACATGAAATGTCGCACCCGATGATTTATCCGCTGACAATGGTAATCATAAATGAGGACATCATGTTGGCACGCGCCGTTTTATCTACAATTGAAGGCAAATAGGTTCTTTGGAAAAATTTATGAATTATAATGCATCAAGTTTCGACTCTAATTTCCGATATCATCGTCAGACTTGAGTATGTTTGTGATAGGTCTAAAATGCAATAGCCATTCGGTGTGTCTTAATTCATTCTAATTAGAGTAATACGCATTCCTCAGAAAGGCCCTGTTAAAAAAGGTACACAACACATTAAAATTAAAATAGCTTGAGTACATAAGTTAATATTACATCTGGGATAAACTAATAACGAGGATACATTATTTTTTTTAAGTGAAAATATAAGCATAGTCATCCCGAAAGATCGGACATGACATTTATTAATTTTTTAAACAAAAGCGGGATCAAATCGTTGGTATTTTCTACCAATGCGTTCCTGTGAAGATGAATGGCACTCGTTAAGCGAATAAACATCAAGATGATGTTTAAACGATTTTGTCGTTAATCGCCATTATAACGTCCTCGGATAAACCGTTCCAGGCACCGATGACTCGTTGTGTAAACGAAGGGTAACAAAAATTAAGGTGCGATAAGGTTCTTCGGAGTTAAAGGAAATTCCCACAATGGTAAGTTGTTGCGGGCAGAGAGTAGAAATCGTTGAAGTGCAGAGCACAGTCCTTATTCTTCGTAAGCACTTCGTCATGCACTTATGAGATCTCCTTGGAGCTGCTTTTACTCAAAAGGGGAGGATTCATGACCCTTCACTACATTTGGTGCCCTCCTTTGAACTAGTTCCAGAAGCCTGTAATCCTTTTGCTGTCACGGAGGCTACGACCGAACTGCCTGTTCTAGTTGTGAACAAATAAAGGTCCCCTTTATGTTTCCAAGTATTTCCTTCGGATAGCTACAAGGGTCATTTTAATGGCAAAGAAAACACTGAGCACCCTTTGAATAACCCTGACGCATTGAGAGAAAGGCCTCAGAGGGAACAAACGTGTAATTTTAGGTCTTTTTTCGCCTACATTCAACAGGAGTTTTCCATTAATTAAGTAATGAAGAAAATCACTATGATGCCCATCTGTTCCGTTTTGAGTTACAGTGCAACACATTTCTCAAGGTTAAATCCAGCCACCATTTATCGGACCTTTCACATACTCTTAAGTCCTGAACTAACATTTATCCTTAAAATATTTGGTCGGTTTGGTTATACTGATATCACCCGCAAACATTATCCCATTGCTGTCCAGTCCATACAGTCTATTACATTGATGAACAACAATAGTGGCCGCAGAACGGAGCTTTCAGGTGCACCATTGACGAATGCTTGTGTTAGCGTCTTCTGACAAC
>UYRU01042070.1:17900-28328 GCA_900617775.1 Dibothriocephalus latus | reverse complement strand
CGACATAGTTGCTTAGCCCGCAACTGCACCAGATCCTGTAGACGACTCCAGATGTTTCTTGGCCTGGCAGTGGGTTTTTAGGTTTCATTATTTAAATCCATCATTTCATGTATGTGGACATATTTCTGCGTCTGAAGGATATCGACGTGTCTGTTTATGGAGTTGTAGTCTGATAACCACGCCTTCAATATTTCTCGCCCTGTCTTATTACTAGCTATTGCCATTATCCGCGTGCCCGTGAAGGGGCCTTCCTACCGGGTGTGGATAGCGATCTAGGACAGTAGGTCGCCTTTTGCATACTGCTCTTTTTGTGCTTTCTTATTCGCGAACTAAGGCCTCGCCCGGTTTGCTCTGTATATTACCAAGAACAGTCACGATACGGCACTTAAAAACCGACGTCAGACTGCTCACCTACCTCCAGTCGGTCTTTTATTCGCATTATGCGTGAACGCATGGCAACTGTTAAACGATGAGCAATACCCACGTCGAGCTCTAAACCGATACGTTCCGTTGATTCTGACACATTCTTTATGTACAATCGAGGGCGTTTTTTCCCTGTGGGCGCGTACGGAGGCACTGGCTCATTTTCCCTGAAGGTGGCCTCCTGTACGAATCCGAAAGCTTGGACTAATACAACTGCGGTTTCAGTAATCGCGTAATTTTCTTCTCTAACACAAAAACCTGGAGTTCGCATATAAGCCTCCATTCACTACTATCGACTGTATTATTTGTATGAATGTTTTTTTCTGTAGTTAAACTGTAATTTTTTTCACTAAAAAATTCAGTGATTCACCATCTGCTGAGTAATTGGACTCAAAAGTATGACCTCACCTGTATAAACAGCCCGGCATCAAAGAAACATTCGCATGGAAACTCTCGGGATGCGGCGGGTGTGTTTCTGAAAAGGAGAGTCTCCACTGCCCTGGTGAACGCATTTACTCCTCCAAAAATCTCCATTACAAAGGCCACCACGCCCGCCATGCCCGAGCCGAAAGAGCAGCAGCAGCAGCAGCAACAACAGGAGACAGAAACAACCACCAAACATATTGATGTACGTTCTTTTAGCACGCATACTTAATTTCTACTGGGAAGGGACGACAAGATGTACTTATAATAAATTCCCTATCTCATGAAGTGCCAACTGAAATTTTAAAATATGTTTTTGATTTGAATAAACTACTTAAATAGGGTTGTTATATTAAGTATCGTACGGCCTAATTTCAAGGTATTTTAGCGACTTGATGTTGTCGGTTTTTGAACAAGCACCTTCCTTACCATCTGCAAGAAGTATACTCTGTAAAAAATGTTTTGTCGAGTAATATGCCTTTTTATCATTGATTTTCACTGTCCTAATAAAGTCAGGTATACTTTATAGAAAAAATTCTCAATTAATACTAATAGAGAGTTCAAATGCGTTTGCCTATCTTTCCGTCAATAAACTGATATCGATATTCTTTATTGTACTCAGTTGGTAGCAGACTGCGCCTTCTTTAAATTTTATAGTTGAGGAGAGTGTATTATTCAGTTTAAAAAATGGTAAGTGAGTAAATATTTCCTTACGATAGGATAAAGAATTCATATAGTTCTCATAAAATTTTGTTGTAGATGTGGACCAAGTTGTATAACTCATAAGCAGCATTAACGAATGGATACATACCCTGCTTTATGAATGCGAATTTCATGGTTGTAACCATTCTCATAAGTAGAAACTCTCTAACCCCAAGGAATCGTTATGCTCTACCAAAGGAGTACAGAAAGAATATATTTGCCTATTTTTTTCAACAAAATATAGTTGTATTTTTAAGAGCAGTGACCTAAAGAAGCAAAATGCATACTACATATGTAACAATGAACTACAGAATATGCTTTTGCAAGTGGTCAAACGAAACTTATTCAAAAGCCGGAATTCTGACTTGACTGACCGTACTAATCATAAGACCATAAGTAATTAATATTTTCGAGTCGAAAGCGCAATTCAGAAATTTAGCTGACAATTCATGGAACAGATAATTAATTGTATATCTTCTACGTATCGAACCTTGGAAGAAACGTCCTTCATATGCTGTGAGATCCGCTTGTTCTTTAGTTTTAACACGTAACCATCCGCAAATATAGACCCGTAGGGAGATTCCATCGCCTCCTCATCGATTTTGTGGAAAAGTAGGTCATCAGAAAAGATTATGTGCATAAGATGTAGGGAGAAGGCAATTCTTCGAAGTCTCCAACCGGCATGCTGACGTTGAAATCCTGTCTTACAATCATGGCACAAAACTGTGGTCTCTGTGACGGAAATGCTCGTGAACAAAGATATCGTTTTCTCATTGCTATTTTGTATCGTTTTGGACTCAATGTATTATAATGTGTCCTGCATAGTGCTATTTGTTGCCAAATCGGTTTCAGCTTTTCTGCCAGCCACCCGACCGATGAATCATAGGGCGGATTCAACATGCTTCATATTAGCCGTAATGGATAGTCTGCCAATCATACGAAGGAGCTATTTAAATAGTATGCCCTTTTCCTCATCGACTTTCACCAAACCAATAAATTCACTATAAGTTATTTAAAAAGACAGATAATTTTATTTTTTACTTGGTTGAATCCAAATTACACCTTCTTTAACTTATGTGCTTGAAGAAAGTATATCTTTCGGTTTTAAAACTCTCCTAATAATTAAAATGGTGCTTTAATTACCGAATAATTTTGCTCCTTTAATTCGAGATCTCCAAACTATATATCGCTTTGATTCTTTCTTAGGACAAGTTAATATTCCCCTACAGTGTGAGGAAGAATTCATATAGTTCTCAGAAAATGTTTCTATGGATGTCACCAAGTTGTACACTTTAAAGGCGGCATTAACAAAGGGACGGATTCGTTCCTTCATGAATGCACATTTCGCGGTCGTAAGAACTATCATGCCTAGAAAATGTTTAAAAACCAAAGCCACAACTTCTTCAAGTTAAAATTTAGGGAGAGTGCAATTTGCTATCAAACGAGTTCAAGAAAGAATATTTTGTGCATTTATTTCTATTATATATATATATATTTAAATTTATTAGGGCAGTTTAAACCATTGAGAAAAAGGCACAGTAGTTAAAGAGCCATTTTTTACAGCATGTACATTTTGCTACTTTACTGTGGGTTCCCTACCTCATAGAATTTTCACCCAGATTCTGAAAGGTTTATGGCTTTAGAACAAGTAACTTCAGTAGGATTGTTATATTAATTATTTTTCATCCATGCCAGACTGGCCGCTTTTGAACAGGCCCCTTTTTTACCACATGCCATACTCTGCGAAATGTAGTTAATTACGTAGTATGATTTTTACCATTGCCTTGGCATGCAGTTTATAGACTCAATTATAAATTATAGAAAACACGCAGAAAAATATTCTCCCTTTTGCTCTTTCGATAGCAGATCCGCTTTTATACTTGCAAAAAGTGTCTTTTAGTTTTTAAAAACTTTCTAAATTGTCGAGTAATTGAAAACTCGACCAGCTGTTCCACTTCGATTCAGGGTTTCAGGAGTACATCTCTACGCAAAACGTAGAGCTTACCTACTACCTTTAACAGTTAGCAAGTGATGCAGATCCTTTTGTATACTTTAAAGGCAACATTAATAAACTGGCAGATAGGATCTATTATAACTGAACACTTCACGATTTTAAAACATCGCATCAGTAAAAAATATATATATAAACCGAAAGATACATTTACTTCGGCTATAAAACATGGAAGCGTAATTTTCTGCCAAAAGGGTGCAGGAAAGAATACTTTCATGCATATTTTCTTTAGAGTATATTTCAGTTTTTTTATGGGCATCGCAAGTAATTCGTAAAAATACACACTACTCAAGTAACAATGTTTAACAATTTATGCTCTTTGCAGACGATCAGACATAATCTCGTCAAAAAGCAAGCATTTAGACGTGATTGAAATATCGTGGGATTAGGCAGCACAATAATAAATTTACCACTCCACTTATATTTTCAAAATTGCACATCAGATAATTCAGAAGAGCAATTGGCGAGCGTGCGCGAACTTTCGATAAATTCTCATTGGACTTTTACATTTATATTGGAAAGGGGTACGTTTAAACCATGTGGAAGGTTCCGCCAAACTATCCAAAGTCTATGTGTCATCGTTTGATATCAACAGTAGAAGGAACCACTGTTTAGTTGAGGAAGCCGGTCTTGTGCGCGCAAAAGGACCTCCTGCAACCACGGAGTTTGGCTTAGTCAATAGTCACTTTCCTGCACGCAACTTTCCGCGCTTCCTCTTCCTAGTCGCCTTCCACCTGGCCCGGCTTCAACAAACCCTCACCAACGCGTAATCAGCCGACTGTTATTGACCCCCACCCCACTCCCCATATTCCTGTGACTCTTTAGCACGTAATGCCGAACGTAATTGCGCGCATGTTTACATGTGACCCCCCCCTTCCCTTAGAAATGTAATGTCCCGCTAAGCATTTATCGAAAGCTTTCGTACGCTCGCCACCTACTCACATGAAATCCACTTAAGTAATTTGTTTGAATCAAAGACACGCCTCGGAATTTCGGTTGACATTTACTGAGACAGGAAATGTTCTGTTCATAAAGTAAAAAAGCCGCTAGTCAGACTTTCACAAACAATTTAACCTAGTTAGGTAAAAAATCCGACAAAACAACACACCCACCCGAAGTCATCCCTTCACTTCTCCAACTTCTGGTGCGTGAGTAAAAAGCTGCCTCGTATGGGCGTTGGGTGGACTAAAAGTCGTTTATCGATTGAATAGG
Organism: Dibothriocephalus latus; assembly: GCA_900617775.1. Lineage (NCBI taxonomy): Eukaryota > Metazoa > Platyhelminthes > Cestoda > Diphyllobothriidea > Diphyllobothriidae > Dibothriocephalus > Dibothriocephalus latus. Next base: position 23,557 of record UYRU01042070.1, on the reverse strand, counting down.
ACCTAACGCTCCTGGTAATTCAAATGGCTGATATTAAAAAATTAAATTTTAATCAGCTTTGAGTCAGCTCTAAAGACAAACTGGAGATCATGTTTATATGTTAACAAAAGCCTTATTTAGTTCCGAGTGAAACAAGCTGAATTGAATGAGGCCAAATGAAAACAGAAGCCTGCAAAGCTGCTTTCCTATCGCAAAAGTGTGCACCGTTAGAAAAGTGAACATTCAGCGGTATACTAAGGCACCAATATAGACAATCATGTCCTTTTTCAGTGCAAAAACTCAGACCTTATACCTGCCGACGGTGAATACCGACAGGAAATGCGTTTTTATATTCTATTCATTTCGCCACAAAACACGCATTCATCGAAAGCAGTTGGTAGAAGACATTTAAATGATATGTTGGGAATTCGAATACAGCGTTGAGACCAGTTTACCACTGCATAGCGATATACAGTATGGCGAGTGCTGCAAGTAAAATGCCGCAATTTGCGAAAGACTCATAATCAGTCACAAACCAATATTTCGCAGGGTTGCAATATTTATTGTCGTGCAGTCTAATCTCAAGTCTTTTCAGTCACGTCGGGATGATGGATCTGCAATCAGCTTATTTCTGACCGCTCACAAAAAAGTTGATTCTGTAAAGAGTGGCTACATAACTAGTATGCATTTTTATCATGGAGTTTGACTATATTTATAAATAGAAATATATTTTATTGAAAACGCACGATAATATATATTTTTCGTGTACTCGTTTGGTTGCAAGCTACGCCTTCTTTTTTAAACTTAAAGAAAAGGTATTTTTTGACCTTAGAAATATTTCTTTTTATGAAATTCTTTACGAATCTGAGGTGTTCATTCAAAGTACATTGTAAACTTCAGTTTTTTAAAGCTTCCTACAATGTACAGAGCATAGTCCGTTGCAAAATTTTATGAGAACTTTGCCACCTCTTCCTCGAACCGTAGGAAGTACGCTTTTTTCTTAGACAGAATGTACACAGCATGCTGTTTGAAAACCTTAAAGTCATGTGTAGCAGTCGGCAAATTTCAAAATTATTCGGTAATTTGCAAGCTTTTTTTTAAAATCGGCAGATACTCTTTCCTTAAATATAACATTTAAAAAAGGTGTAAATTGCTACCAAACGAGTATACGAAAGAGCATTTTTGTGCATGTTTATATAAAATATATCTGAATTTATATAGGCAATCAAAATTCTTTATAAAAATACACAATAATTAAGTAAAATTTTTTTCAGAATTTACATTTTATTAGCATTCAGAAAGAAGCTCATTCAAAATCTTGCATCTTGACATGACTGAAGTGACTTAAAATTAGACTGCATGATAATCAATATTGCAATCCTATTTTATGCTGTTTTGGGAGGGATTAAAAGTCTTCCGCAATTCGTGGCATTTTGTTTGTAGCATTCACCGTACTGTATGTTTGGATTCATCCAAAACTGGAGAAAGGCGTTTCTTTTGTTCTACTTTCTTACTAGATTATAGTTGAGCGTAATTGCGGCCAGGCGAACAAGGAGACCTTGATCTGATCTTATCAGCGGTAAGCAAAGTAAATACGTATAAAATGGAATTTTCGGCAATCTAACAGTTCATAAATAGACGTGACTAGGCAGGCTTTTCCACAGAAAGTGTTTTGGGGATGACAAAAGCTTGGAGCATGCTGAACTGATAGGTCGGCAATAGTATATGCATCCCCTGTCAAATGTTGGATTTTATCCCATTTTTGGACGTCATCGCATGCGCAAGAGCATATTAAAGCCAGTGCCCAAAAATGCAGGCAAATTTTTTGAAAGCAGGAACTGCTTGAATAACCTCGCTTTAGATATAGTCAATAGAATAGAATCCAAGGTTTTAGCAGACAGCGTTACATAAGTACAATATGGCCTAGAATTTGCGTAACATGCCGACATATGCAAGGAATTGATAGTATTTCCCTAATTGGCCCAGAGTAAGATTGTAGTAAGGGTTATCGTGTTAGTTTATTCTGAAGTCAATTCAGTCACGATAAAATGCCGGCATTTTAACGAGCTCCTACAAAACCTCTGTACTGTACAACGTGGTTACGTGAGTATTATGCATTTCTATCATTTATTTTGACTGCTTTTATAAATTCAAATATATTTATGTAAAATATGAGCGAACAAATATTTCTTGTGCTCATTTGGTAAAAAATAACGTATTCTTAAAATTTTATGCTAATTAAAGGTCATATTTCGGACATAAAAACTGTCTTATTATGAACTTCTTTACGACCGTTCCTTCATTATACATCATATCCGTCAATTTATAAATTTTTTCTATAATATGTACAGAATTTTTCACATCTGTTGCAATATTGAATGAGATCCATGCAACTTCATACTCAAATTGTAGGCGTAAAATAAATTTTTCTAAAAGGAGATGTACAAAGTGCGCAGATTGTTACTCTTGACTTCAAGTGCAGAAGTCAGTAGTTTTCAAAATCATTCGGCAATTTGGTAACTTTTTTAAAGCTGAAAGATACCCTTTCCTAACTTATATAATTTAAAGAAGGTGTGATTTGCTACCAAACGAGTATACAAATATTGTTTTCGTTTATATTTTTCATAAAACATATTTGAATTTATTAAGGCCGTAAAAACCAATGCTAAAAAGGCTTATGTATAAATAACCACTGTTTAGAGTTCATACATTTTGTTAGCGGTCAGGAAGAAGCTCGTTAGAAAGCCGGCATTCTACTTTTACTGAAATTACTTCAGAATAGACTACACGACTATCAGTCTTTCAACCTTATACAATGGCGATTAGCGAAAGAATATCAATCTTTTGCGTATGTCGGCACGTACTGTATTTCTATAGATGGAAAAGAAAGCGATGGATGTGACGGTTTACGTTTTGCCTCTAAACTATGTCTATGAATGTTGATTTCTGATGACTTATCTACACACGCCTACATAAAGTAAAGACGAAAGAGTTTGGAAAAGTGCAGAACTGGTATAATTATCTTTTAGTCGCAGGTGAGGCCAGATGGTTTTTTTTCGAATTAAAAAGATCAAAGGTAGCACATGCCTGCCAGGTGCAAAACGCCCGTTGTGAAATTAAAGGAAATTCTTTGGTGCACACCGTAGAACAACCCAGAATACTCTTGCATTTTTCAATTAACGTACCAAAAAAACGTACAGGAATAATTGTATTCCGGGGCCCTACCAACATGTCCTGAGAAAATTATGGTATGGGTTAACTTGAGCGCCAGAGTTAGGGTAAGAGTTCTAATTTAATTTAGGGGTAATATTAGGGTTATTACTCGAGACATTTTACACTCATGAAAGATTGCGAATTGTGGTGTTCCATGTACTTTATATATAAAGAAGAAGACTCAGAGGTATTAGCAACAACAGAAAATACCTCATGTATGCAGTAAAAACCTATGAAGCGGTGAATGACGCAGATCTGGCAATGATTGCCTAGAGCTCTGTATGCTTGCGCTAAATCGATACATCGACTGCTTAAGTTCCCATCTGTAGACCAGGCTCCAATCAATTCTCAGTTCACCCCGCTTCTATCGTAGACAATTGTCTTGCCGGATGCAAACTGAACTATTTTCTGTTTCGTGGGTGAGGGCAGCTACTTCAGGTGATTCATTGACTCTCAAGACAATCAGCTGACGATCATTTATGCGCGATCCGTGTATGCGTGCCATCTAACTTACGTAGTTACAAGGACAAGTTAGGCATGTGATGTGATACGATATTCGGGGTTGCGCTTTGGGAGCTTCAAGTGGGGATGGCTGGCGCGGCGGGAGCTAACGCATTCAGGTGCCACTACATGCTCGCCATACGTGGTACTTGTTATGGATGCGAGAAGTTGAATCAAGAAACATTCTTCTGGCTTAATACCTGCCATCGGCTCTAGATCTAAACTTTTTTCGAGCACTGTCTTATGCAGCTTTGGTGAACGATGCAGAAAAATGATTTCTTCGTTCTTGTTCTCGCATCCAGTAGCTGGTATATCTAACGAAATTTAAGCGAAAAGATTTAAATGAGCCTGCGGTCAGGAAGGATTACTTAGATCGAGTTATCGTGAAAATTTTCTTCCCCATCAGAATATCGAACTTTTTCGAGCGCCCTTAAAAGCCTTGCTTGGTAGAGATTACTATCTGATTATTATATGTTTTTGTGACTTAACTATGTTGCGGTTATAAATACAAATATATGTTAGAGGAAGCACGCACAAACAGCATAAAACTTCCTCCTCTGTTAACCTTACCGAAGGGGATACATTTCTTGGTAAATAAATGGGTAGTTTCTTGAGTTCTTTTGCACTCTAGCTGCAGTTACTTTTGCACTTAAGGTAATGGTTAATTTTTCGGAAAGGAATTGTATGGACCTCATAAAATTTGGCAATAAAAATGGCCACCGTTGCACACAGGTATCAGTATGACAGGGCAGATATGATACCTATTCAATAAAGCGTCCTTTGGGAAAGAAGGCACTGAGCAAGTTTGTAATACCAATTATCGTGCAGCCAACCCACAAGTCATTTCAGTCACGATGGGATGCCAGATTTGCGTCGAGCTTCCTTCAAACCACTAATAAAATGTATGCATTCTAAAAAATGGCTACTTAAGTATCATTGTTTTTGACTGCCTTTATAAATTCAAATAGATTTTAGGGAATACATACGCAAAAAATTATTTCTTGTACTCCTCAGGTAGAAACTTATGTCTTTTCTAAATTGAAAACTACAAATTGCTTCACATGAATTCAGGGTTTACAAGCTGCGCGCTGTGTAGGTCCTGTTTAAAGAAAATTAGTTTTACTCCTGCGATTTGAGGAAGAAGTTCTCATAAAGTATTTAATAGCTGAGGATAATGCTGTGCATATTATAGGCAGCACTAATAAATAGATAGATGCGATGTATTATGAATGAACACCTCATCATCTTAAAAAAGCTGAAAATTATAATTTTTTTAAAAACCGAAAAACACCCTTGCTTTAAGTATAAAATTTAAAGAAGGCGTTCTCTTCTACCAAACAAGTATAAGAAAGGACTGCTAGTATATGCTTTCCATGAAATATATTTAACTTCACCTTTGCTTAGCCATTGCGGGAGGTGTTCCTTTATTCTTTGGACTCGTGCGACTCGTGAGTTCGCGCCTATTCAAAAGAATAAAGGAACACCTCTTGCAATGGCTAAGCGAATGTGAAGTCAATACCACCAGGATCATCAAATATATTTGAATTTATAAAGGCTACAAAATCCATAATAAAATGCATTCTTCTTATGTAACCACTTTTTACAGTGCATGCTTTTACTTAGCCGTCAGAAGGAGGCCACTTAAAAAACCGTTGTCTTATTGTGGCTGAAATGATGTGAGAATAGGCTACAAGATAATTAGTATTACAACGTTATTCAATGCCGATTTGCGCGTAATTATCAACCTCTCGCAGATATCGGCATGTTGCACAAATTCTGACTCGTAAAGTTATCAAAATATTGCAGTCGGATGTGCCCGGTTCCTTCCACATTCGGCATCTTTTTGTGTCCTATCAACAAGACGTTCCGTTCTCTTGCGAACACTTTTAACACCGCCCTTCTGTACCTTGCAGGCAGAAGATAGAAGATTTCTGCAAGAGGAGTTGCTGCCATCTCTGCTGCAG
>UYRU01042067.1:18152-32124 GCA_900617775.1 Dibothriocephalus latus | reverse complement strand
CATTTCTCTTAATAAACCTAACTAAAATGACGATTTAACTAAATAAAAGGCTACCGCAGAATTCAATAAACTGAATGCATCAAAATAGTGCTACTAAATATACGCCAAAGTGTCAAGTCAAATTTCATCATGAAAGTTGCATGGTCTTTTGCGACTACTGTAGTATAAAGAATAAATAAGAGGAGAGGACCTAGGGAGCTGGGAATATGGAGAAGAAAATGAGGGTGTTGGGAGACAAGAGGAGAGGAGGAGGGGGGACAGGACAATCTGAGTGCGAAGAAGACTCAAAATGAGAAAAATGGGACAACGAGAGCGAATGGAGTAGAGAAAGGCTTAGTTGAATGCAGCGAGGAGCACCTGGTGGTTTTGGTGGAGGAGTGAGTGAGTGTTATAGAGGCATTGGTAGGACGAGACTGTGTTGATCATGTTCGTAGGTTTGAAAAAAAGTATTTTTCACTCCGATGTCGAAAACCGTTTTCATGAGCACTGACACAGAAAGTTGTACTTACCTGTTGAACACATAAAATGCGGATAGACTATATATAGCAATTGTTTTCCAGACATGGGAAAGGCAAAAAGCACCGGCGAGGCAGATAAAGGCGTCCACAATTGTTATTGTTTACGCACTTTAGTCGTTATCTTGATGCGGTAATGGAATAAATAATTATTTTGCTATTGCCAGAGTCTTCGCAAAAATATTCGGCTTTGTTTAGTGATGACATAATAGCTTTTTTTATTTCAAGACTGCTGAACAAATAATCATCCCTTTGGAGCTCGCAGATATTTGTCGGCAGAATAATAATATAAGCCGTACCTGCTAATAGCAAGCACTTTTACCTGCAAAGTCGCATTTCGGCACTGCATAGTGAGTGTTCCGTAGGCAACAATCAGATTGTCTTACGTTGTCCAAAGAGACCATTTCAGACAACAACGATTATAGCTGTAGACGTACTGCGTCGCTAAGTCAGCGTCTGCTCTGTTCCTTCGAATTTTACGTTAGAAGGCGTTGTAGCAGTTGCCGGTTTTATCTGAAAGAAATTATATTTATTGTAGTTGGCCGACAAAAAAAGCAGCTGAGTAAATGCAAACTTATTCTAATCAGAAGATAGTTATCATATTATGATATGGATAAACTTTATTCAGCGCTCGGCCGTGCTTACATTGACCTGCTTCAGTATCTGGGACGTACAACTCTGACCCAGTTGTATAGGTGGCCTTCGTCTCATGTGCAGAAAGGGAATTTATTCCTGCGCTCTTACATTAACGTGAACCCTCCTCTAAAGCTTGATCAAAAACCTGAAACTATTCCGGGAATTTTTAGATTTTTAAGGCTTCGATAATATCCACCACGTGCATGCAATAAGATGAACAAATACACGATGACATGCGTTGAATTGGTTTTACGTCTATGCCCAGTGTCATGGCAGAGTCTAGAATAACGGAAGCGGGATCATGTGCAGTTGGAACCAACGTTTAAGCTTAACCATAATTCGTGCCAAAATGTCCCTCGACTTAAGTGCAAACTCACTGTTATTACCAGTGCAACATGCTGTCATGTCCACCCAAGGAACGTGGGGCGGCTATTTAATCTTTCCGAACCCAGTCACTATTCCCCTATTACTCCGTTAATCTCAAAAAAAAACAGTCAGGCCAATGCAGCTCTCTATTTAATTTTTGCCAAATTTGCCTTAAAATACCACAATGTCATTGTCCTGGTCACGGACGGAACTAGTGATATCGCGCTGCGGAGTATTAAAATCAGTCGCCAGAGAGAACACTTTATTCGCAAACAGCAGGCAAAAGGAAGGCCTTTACAGTACTAGGAAGGCCCTGCACCATATTCGTTGTACGTTATTTGTCCTACAACTAACTATAACACTAGTTTTTAACCAAAACTTCATTTAAAACCTAGATGAACCACAATCTTAACCGCAGTTTTAACGTTAACAAAAACCCTAAAGGAGACCCTTTCTTAATTCTAGCCTCAACCTCAAAGCAAAGTCACGTGCTAACTGTGTATGCGAGGTGCCAATTTCTATGTCTCACCATTTGTTTGACAACCGTTCATGATTGTCATTTGAATCTAGCGTCAAGGATGGTTAACTGAATTGGTGGTGGACTCACAATGGATGTCGTCTTTATTGTCGGCAGTCACAGTACGATCGCATGCCTTTCAGCATTAATAATTATCCTCCCCTACATCCTTCGTCGATGGTCCTATTTGGAGCAACGACGGCCTGCTCACCAACAGGTGAGTCACTGATTGCTATAGAGTTCCGTGTTTTAACATTAACCAAAATAAAAATCTTTAACCAAAACTTAATTTCAAACTAAACTAACGATATTTTAAACCGCAATTAGAAACGTAAACACTACACCTAAATCAATCTCTAACGTCAATCTCCCTGCAAAGTGACCTAAATTACTTATTCATTAAGGTCATTCATTTATTCGGCAAATGTTTATAATTCTTACTTAAATCCAACATTAGAGACAATCAAATGAACTGATGATGGACAAAAAAAGGATGTCATCTTTATTGGAGGCAGTCACGGTATGATCGTATGCATATCAGCATTAAACATTCTTGCTCGCATCCATCACCGACGGTTCCATTTTTGGGCGACGAAGGCCTGCTCACCAGCAGGTGAATCACTGATTGCAGTCCACTAATTTTAGTAGTGTTATAACTACTGGGCCACCGTTGATCTGGCAATTGTCTCCGTAACTGCAAAACTCCGTTATGTACGGATGAGTCCCTGAGTTCCACCCGTATGCATTGGCATCGCAACCGCATGGTGACTATACATTAATTCCCATGAAACCGATGCGTTTCACTCGTGCTTTCTATGATCATGAAGTAGGGCGAAAAGCCAAAACGTGCCGTGCATATACTTCGTATATTAGCGCTAGCGTCCCTGTATTATGATCCCCGTTCCGAAAGTTATATATTCGTATGTATTTCATTCGGCGAAATCGGTTTGAATTCTTTAATAGGTAAGCTATTACCTGTAAATTGCACACTTATTCATTCGTAACATACACTTGCTTTCAACTCTGAACGGTTTTTGATTTCATTAAGAAAGGCTGCATGCTGGCAAATGCAACGTCACGTATGCGGTCGGGGAGTCTATGGACGCTAATTACTGTCGTCGTTATCTGATGTTTGAATGATTACGCCATATGTCCATTACGAAATGCTAGTTTGCTCTAGTCAAAAGCCACTGAGACAATGTAGAGACGTCAAAAAGAATACCACTCACGAATGTGTTTGAATATACATATTTATCATTGATATTTGGGTTATTTTTGTTAGCTCTTTGACGTTGCACTTAAAAAGATTATTTCTAAAGGATTATTTTCCAAACTTATTCTGTTTTGGTCAACATATTCATGAGTTCCTTTTGTCGATGTACTTTCTAAGTAGTTACAACTTGAGCTTATTTGCGAACGCAGATTGTGCGAGTTTTCTAAATTTTCAGTCATTTTAAAAATGAGTATTTCAAAACAGTGTATAATGAATTAATTAACCACAGTTTGCCTTCATTTAAGACCAGTCTTTTCTTAACAGCTGTAAGATTTTAAGGGATGCAGTATAACCTGAGTTTGCGAAAAAGGAATTTTCTTGTGAACATTTTATTATCTAATCAGTAAGGGGTGTAGTCTACAACGGCTTTTCTAACAACATAGGACTTCATTGTCTGATATCCGGTGTTTCATGTCAAGGAGCTGTTTGGATATGAACGGAAACGCCAAATTTGTTTGATTAACTTAATGGTATGCAAGTAGTTATAGCCAATAGTTTTTAATGGATGATGGAAATTGGCCGTTAAGCGTTTTTTTTTAAAAACTGCACATTGACACTTTTTTCAGAAGACTGCGATTTTATCATCTGAATTGAGGTAGACATTCAGGACCACAAAAAATCGATATACCCTGCTTTTACTGCATGTGCCTTTCTGTGAAAACTCAGGGAATGGTGAATTTTAGGATAAGATTGACTTTTAGGACGCTAGAACACGTACTCCTCTAGAATCCACCGCAAAATCGCACACCAAATCGGGACGTGCGTAGTCCCTTCTCCTTCTGGCTGTTTTTTTTACTAGACCCCATTATGTCTGAAATATATTTTGACAAATTAAACAATAAATTTTCAACACTAATTTCTTATACCCAACGCGGTGACGTGCCGATGCAGAGTGTGCCTCTGATACGTTTAAGAAAGAAATTCCCAAAATGCGCCCACGCTCTGTCCCCAAAGTTTTGCAGTTTTGTTCTTAAGCAGACGATAAAGTGTGGTATATATTTTAAAATTATGCTGTCAAGAGATAATAATTTGATTTAAGAAAGAGGCAAAAACTGTGAACATAACACTGCAGCCGAATTAATGTTTTAACTGCACGTCAAACCTGGTCATATGAGAATGGGAGTAAAATAAATCAACCTTAGGATAACTACGTTTTAGAAATAATCTTGTACTAGAATTTGCGCCGGAATATATCCTCAAATAAGTGAGTGGCCATTAACAATTCGACTTCATCTTGAATATAGATTACTGCACGGCCTTAAGAAGATTTGACTTAGTTTTCTGTCGTTCCATTCTTTGACATGCGGTTGTCTGATGAAAACAGGGTTTCGATATACTTCGCCCATATTGAGGGTACATGGCTTAAGGATTTACTAAACTTACACGTTCCCTGAGAATATCAATGACTATTAAGTATAAATATAATCGTCAAATACAATCGTAAACCTACCACTTTGTGTATATGAAGATAAACTTTCTTTCGTAAAAACGTAGAAGCGTAACTTTAAACGTAAAATATCGGAATGACTGAACTAATCACTACCTAAAATGTTAATTCTGCATCTTGGGGCATCGGAACTCATAGTTTTGGAAAGCCGAATTTATAAAAGCCATACATCCCTTGCGTTTCTTAAAATAACCACATCGTTTGCCTCTTGCTGTAAAGTTATAGTGCGGAATTTTCAATGTGGTTAAGCTCATGAGCTTATATAACTCGCTGTCCAAAACAAAACATACATGGACGTGAAATCGTATGTTGTGATAGGTAAGAGCATAATAAATCTCCGAATTACCTGAAAAAAAACTCTGATCGTTGTCTTTTTTCGACCACAAAATGTATATACTACCGATATACACAGGTGACTGCGGACCGCTTGTCCTCTGAGTGCTCTAAAAGCTCAACTGTCAGCTCTATTTGCAAGTGCGTTCAATTTCGGTGAGAAAACAGATCTGCTACTGCCGGAAAACAAACGGCTTTTATTCTTTTTTTCCCAAAACCGCGAACTGTTTTCCTTCTCTAAAGCCCTGAGTTTTTTACGGGTTGTTACAAACATTTCGATCTCGTCAAATTAAATAGAACGTTTTCACGGCAACCACCCGTCTTCCTGTAACGCAACTGTATCCGCCGCTCATTCCAAAGCTTTGAGATCCATCGTGTTATGGCAGAAGACAACACTCTAATTTTGTATGGATTAAGCATATCATCGGAGCCGATATATACCAAAGCAGTTTTATTTCTTAAAGAAGGCGCCAAGGGATCAGGCGAAGGCATTCGTAAAATGATGAGTATGGATACATTTATGGGAAGATCGCAGTAACACCGGTGGTGTGATTAAACTAAAGAAAGCAGTTGACACCATGCTGCTGGCAGAAAAGCAAGTGAGTTTTTGCCCTGATCTTGTTAAAGCCGCTTAAAATCCGAGTAGATAATAAAAAATTATGAAACAGCGAGATTGGCTGACTATTTTGATCTCAGTTCATCGATGACAAAAATTAGTTTTAGCACGAAATATAAATAATTAAGGACTTAAATGATAATGTAAATATTAAAAACCAATAAAAACTAGCAGTTGCTCAGCATTCGGATGATTGCCAAGGAAACAGTAATACGAATTAGGTTTTTTTTCGACTCAGCTCCATCGCCCGTTCCTACTGTGTTTCCCTCCGATTACTTTATACGCATATTAAATTATACGAGGCTATTTATCAGAAGAGGGCGCTACAGTTAAATCCCTTAGGAAGTAACTGAGGGGTAAAAACGAACGATGGCCTCTTGACGCTGGTCATGTTCCTCAGCAGGAAACATCTCGTTTGGGTCGCTGGTCGGTGTTCTGTCACTGGTGAATCGCAGGCAAGAGAACGTTGTCGATGTAGATATCAAACATTTTTTCCATCTGCAGTAAAAAATCATTTTTTCCATACCTTCCGCGTCACGTCCTCTCAAGGGTATTCGCCTTTTGGTGTGAATTATTTAAGTCAAGCTTCTACTAGGTCTAGATGGTGTTTTTTTGTCTGGAAAGGAGAAGAACGCAGTGCTCAGGTGTCCGTGGTTCCCGAAGGAGATCATTTTTCAGACGACAGAACAGAGACGAAATAAGGCCTCCTTTACAAAGAAACGCAGTCAAGACTATTTTCAATCAAAATGCTAGACTACTGTTCACTTTCAGCCACAATTAGCCACTCATCTAATAAGATGTTAACTGAAATTTATAAACGATTATTTTTTCTGTTAGGAGAGGTTTTCTGGGAAAGGGCATTGAATCAATCGTCATGTTATAATATCGCACAATATATGGTATAATTCAGAGGATCGTTTTCTGAACGCGTCCTTAAATTCGAATATGTTTAAAAGAAAAAATATCAAAATGTCTTTTGTTTTATGCATTGGGTCGATAATTGTATTGTCCTTGATGTTTATACTCACAGAAAGGGCATTTTAAAATTTAAACTGTTTTACAGTTTTCTTTAAAATGTTAGATCAAGAAGATTTTTAAGTTACGCGTAGGGATATCAATATATAAATAGTATAGTTAATGTGTGAGAAAAAAGCATACCTCCCTTTATACTATTAAAAAAGCGCATATATTGTTAATTAAAAGGTAACAGATATTTTATTTATTTCTTGGGGCTCCTTTATGAATTGTCGGGGACAATATAATACAAGTTAATTTATAAGGGTCTGTGTATATACAGAGCACACACATATTCATTAATTTTTACTATCTAAATGAATTTTTGCTGTAAAATTGAAAAAAGCTTGAGGGCCTATCAAAATCATACAAGAAAAATATCTTTATTTTCTCTTTTATAAAATGTTAGCTAACTTATAAGGCTATGGAAAGTACATATTGAAAATGCGCACTTTATAAGAAGTGATTGGTAGCTAACTGTGCTTATTGAAGGTGGCCGAAAATATGTACTCAACACCCGAAATCTCGGCTTCTACGAAATGCAGTTTACTTTGTCGAAAGTTGATGAAGTATTGAAAGAGAACAAGCTAATGTATCCTAATAGAAATCAGATTTCTCACAATAAAGTTTCCAGATGCAAAAACAAGTCCCTTTATTGAAAAACGATCGAGGGAGGCAAAGTCCGTATCCTGCTTAAGTAAACTACTCTTCTTGTAGATAGCTGCCTAAGCAAACATGTTCAATTTTTTTGTATTTTTTGTTGCCTCTTATCAAACAGTAATATGTTGTATGTTACAAAGTGCTCGTTAAAATGTATACCAGCCGCATTCATGCATCAGCCGTTTTTTGACTACTGGAAGAACACCAAAAAGACCGTGCATAAATTGCATTCTTATGACCATTGTCTTAAACCTTTTAATCAACACTCGGTAAGCTTTTATAGGTCATGTTCTATGCCATATTAGATAGTAGTAATTAATTTAAATAAACTAGATCTTTCGAAAATCATCACGCATTAGAAATTTGTGTGTTAGAAGTGAGTTGAATATGTGGCTCATATTCTGGCAATACGTGACCGTAATTCAGCCTAGCAATAAAGGCCTTACTGCGAACCAAATGAATGCACCGAGCAAATGCGTAGAAGTAAATTTCTGCACAATGCACGTTCTAAGTACGCATTATTAAAATGTCGCAGGTCGACGTCGCACCGCCATATTTTATGAATCATAGGCCATATTTTGCTGAATGGAAGGCTGACTACTTAATTGTCAAGCCGGAACAGTGACAAGCGTCGGCGTTAATGAACAGCACTGCCACATGAAATGTAAGACATGCGGGGGTAGTGTACTCTCAGAAACAGCGATGCATTTAAATATACTAACGAGACAAATTCACATTACCTCTCATCGAAAAATCCGCTTAAACTTTTCAAAAGCGAATCACGTGAGAATAAAAAGCCTGGCATCATTCTGCTTGGAAATGGGAAAAGGGAAGCAATCCACCTAAAAATTGGTATCTACCGCGGACTGTCACATCAGGACTAAAAAGTATTAAATGGAACACTTGTTTATTAATAAGGGACTGACCAAATTAAATCAAACTATTGAATGCACGTTCGTTACAGAAGAATGTATACGGTGGATATTTAATGTCAGGTCACTTTTGGTATAACCCTATATCCTTTATGAGAGGGCGAGATGCCGGATTTCGCCACTTGCGAAAGGATTTATTTAATGGTACACTCATAATATCAATCTTCAAACGTTTCGACTTTAATAAGTAACAATTGTGTACGTCGTTTCAGTTCACAATGCAAGTCCAAACCTCTGCCCTTTGGCAGTTCTCTTATTCTGTTGGCCACTTTGCATGTCACAGCATGTGATCGCCGGAAGTTTGTAAATCTTTCACTCAAGGGTCACGTATGTTTTCTACAGTTGGACCTGGCTTTTGATATCACCATAATTTTGGAGAGGCCCTGGCAGTGACTTGGCACCCCCACAGCAGACTCCTTCATCCGCCAAAAGCACGTGCTGTGGTCTTGTCCAGCTAGTCAGATTAACGATTAACGAAAATGGTTTTCTAGTAATGGGCGATAGAAAAAGGCAGTAGGTGGGTTTTGCATAATTTTTCGCAGTGCTGATACTGGTTCCTGAGTAAAAACAGACAGTACCGGTGGCCACTCTACTGTTACAACAGCCAAAAATGTCCACGTGAAAATTAAACATTCCATATAAGGTCCAACATCCGCATTTTCTGATTTCAGTAGTAAAACGCTAGTCCTGCCAACTTGAGTGCTTTTGGGCCATTTTGATTAATGTTTCGGTAGAACAAGAAAAGATCATCAATAAGTGGCATTATGTTATGATTTAATTTTCTTTATCAACACCTCGTAATCACTTTAAAGCCCTTTTATATTTTAAAGTAGAAATTAGTCTGAATACTCTAAGCCCTCCGAAAGTACTAATGCCATAAGGTGTTGATGCCTGAAACGTGAACTTTATGTGTATTTAATTTTGGCAATTGTTAGCCATTTTTCAAAATAACTTTTAAGACCGTACCTGTTACCCAAATATAACAAACAGGCACTCAGCAGGAGTAAATCTCCGAACCTCGCAATTTCATGGCACACTCCATAAAAAAAGTCAGTGTTCGACGAAGCATGTGTTTTTTTTAATTATAGGTCAAATGTTGGTGAATGCGTATGTCGTTGGGTGTGTCTATTTCATTGACAAAAAGGACCTATGATTAGTGATAGCGTTAAGTAACAGACAATTTTCGACATATATTCCACATAAAAGACCACTATTTTTATTGCAACGAGGGGCCGTGCACTAGCAGTAGCATAACAACGAGGCAAATTCTCAGTACCATTAATTGAAAGAGGATCTTTAAAAAATACCGGAAGCGAATCACATGAGAACGAAACGTTGGACAAAATCCTGCGTAAAAGTGCGAATAGGGTTGCAATCCATCTTGGGCATAGAAACAGCAATCTACCGCGGATGCAGACCGTCATATAAAAATAAAAAAACTGGTAGATGAAAAATCTTTGCTTATCACGAAATACCGGACCACGTGAAATTAAACTATGAAACACATTTTCGATGTTAGAAGAATGTCAACCTGGGCGATTTGATACTGGCTGTCCTGTGAAATTTAAATAACAACAACGTACCGAATTTCGAAGGTGCTTCTTTCCACACTATTGCGAAAGGATTTATATAATTGTACACATCTTGTATCAAATCACCTCCTTTTCAAAACTAACATGTAAAAACAGTCTTATTTAAGTCAGAACGAATTTCAGTTTCGGCGTCATTTTAAGCCCTTCCTACTTTTGCATTAGTATGACCGATTTAGGGACGGCAAGCTGTATATCATTAACACAAAGGACAATAATGCAGTTTTTTATGCTACTTAGGCCATACCATATGAAGTGAATAGCATTTTCCAATGGTTATATACTATGATGAGTAAGTACATCGAGACACTAAAACGATCTTTATTGTGTTTTTAAGAGGCCCATTGTTGCAATCGTTTTTCCAACCGAAAGCCACCGAGGGTTTGGTTATACGAGATCGAGAAGACGTGAGATGCTAATAAAGCAATACAGGAAAATAATTTAAATGTTTAAGGATAATAAAATGGACTATCCTTATTATTCTAATGAAAAGATCATCTCTTATCCTGTGAAATATCGCCGGGCAACCTAGATGGAATGCATTTAATAGCCGGTCTCTCATCTTGTCCAGAATATTATAATATTATGCAGCAGCAGGGTATTTAATATCGCCTATTGCGCAAAATTAGTCCCACCTAATCTAAAAGGCATTTAATGAGATCGGTCGAGATGTTTAGTTCAGCGTGCCTGTGGATTGCGACTCTGTAAAACTCGGGTTATTTATGCACGAACCAGATGTGTATGGTACGAACAGGTGGCATTTTTGTAGCACTGGGAGCAATCCCACTTCCGCTATTCTTGACCATACTTGTACTCTTACTTGTTACGTCTGTGATCATGCCTGATCTAGCCGGCCTTGATGATGTTACGGACGGTACTGCTCTATGCATAATGATTGGCGGCGGCGGATCTGGAGAGCTCTACCCAATCTCTTCTCCAGCGCCAGAGACCGCATACCAAAGGTCCAAGAACCACTTCCATGTCCTGATGGACTGAGTCGAGCAAGGTTTTGAGTTGCCCCCTCTTTGACGTTTCCAATAAGGTGACGGTTTCAAGTCGGCGGCAGTAGCACTGAGCTTTTGAGGTTGACAACGAAGAACTTGTCCAAACCACCTTAGTCGTCTTTCCATAATGGCCTGGAATAGCCTTGTGATTTTGTCGCAGTGAGTGCGGACTGCCTCATTTGGAACGAAGTTCGTGTACTCTACTCGACGGATGCTCTTTCGACAGTATTGATCAAATAATTCTAGCTTCTGTTCATGTTCTACGCGCATGGACCTAATAGTCGCAGCCATTTAGGAGGACGGGTCGCAAAGATGCGCGGTACATGTGGATCTTTGTAGAAATAGAGATATTGCGGCTTGTCCATAGGCACTCCCGAAGGCTGGAGAAAACTCGTCGTGCTGCGTCAATTCGGGAAACAATGCCATCTTTACTCGTCCATTCGGCAGCAACCTCGCTCCGAGGTATTAAAAACTGTCGACTTCTTCAACGTGACAGCCAGTAATCTCGAGAAGTGCCTTCTCTTGGGATGCATCATTAAACACTTTGGTCTTCCCAGTGTGCACGGACAAACCGACCGATATCGTGACCTTGTTCATCCGTGACAACATAGCCTGTAGATCGCTTAAGCTTTAAGCTAATAAAACGATATCAAAGGCATAGTCGAGGTCAGTCAACGAGTACCTGGGTGCAAGCTCAATACCGTCATTTTCCTATAGGGCCTCCCCGAGAACCCAATCAATGTTATGGTTAAGAAGAATGGGCAATAGGACACAGCATTATTTTCTTGACCATGGCTTGCCTACGGACATTGACATTTTAGGAAGGTGAGAGTGTGGTTGGCGCAACGCGAACCCCTTATATCAATGGTATAACTCACACACAGGCCACTGCACCTGCGACCAACTTGTCGCGCACACGGTGGTTCACGACTCTTGCAATGACTGAACGGTTGGATTAGGTGCCGTTGGTATACAGAGAAACGTTTGTCACTATTTAACAGGTTAACAGGCAAAAGGCAACCAAGAAGTTAACGGTTACTCGAACATCTAATCCACATTTCGTCTATTCGTCGTGCTAGACTGCATTATTTGTTTGAAAGTATTCAAGCCGATAGAATGTACAACTGCCAAATTAAGCGAAAGTATTTAAAAGGATAAATAAACTAGAAAACTGATTTTTGTGATTGGGTATAAATTATTAAGGACTCCTAAACTCGTTTCAGTGAAAAAACGAGACCACTGGATTCGAAAACTTATAGCTCATGGGAATGTCACAGCTACTGTCAAACAATATTGCGTCTTCTGGCGTTTAGTACGATGAATCAATACCAACGTTTCAAATAAAAGGCATCCTTATATCCTAGCGTAGTGCATATGAATATTGATTCCGTTTTATTAATAGCTCTGCAGCATTGCTTATTTTATTTCTGTTCACTTCAAAGTGCTTGCATAAATAAACATAGCATAATTGACGCTGTCTTAATGGATTAATTTGCAATATGTCCTGGAATAGAGATTATGAATTCAATTTCCATTGCTAACTGTTCTAACGTCGGACGTTTCAAAATGACTAGCGGTTTAGGGTTACTTCTTCTAAAAGTAATACCTGATTACTGCAACTGCCGCAATTAATCTTTGTTTGTAGCTTGGGTCTGATTCGTGAGGTTTAGCCGAACTGGTGGTTTGTTTCTCAGATATAAAGGTATACTAAAATCTCCTGTACCAGAAATTAACCCGCAGTTCGACATGCATACACTTGCCATCGGAGAACGCAGGTCGCATAGACTTATTAATATTAGGGATTGGTGGAAGATGCAGCAGAATTGCATAAGCTCGCATATGCAAAGGCAGTAAGGGTCACGAAGAAGGGAGATGACATGGAAACTTTGGCTCGTCGGGAAGCTGTCCAGCCGCATTACTCAACTCGTAGGTCATTTAGACGCTGTTTACCTTCACTTTGGTGAGCAAGTCAAACACAAAATTCAATGATCAACATTAAAAGTAACCGCTCGAACTTGGGAGACCTGCCATTATATTACTTCTAATCCTAAAGCGTCTGTATTTGCTACTGTTATTACTACTATTTCAGCCGCTAGTACTTTTATTAGTGCAGCTAATACTACCATTAGTACTGAAGCTTCTGCTACAACTACTGCTTATACACTTCTTCATTTTACCACTACAGCAAATACTAATATCCCCAATATTAATACTAGAAATATTACTTTTACAATACATACCAGTAACATAAACGTATAACATGCCTCAACATCGCCTAGATCACTAGTCATACAGGGGATATGGGTAACCTAACTATCATAAAGTTTTGGCATATTATGGAAATATGGGATCACTCAATGTAATGGAAGTATTATTTTGAACATACCCTAAAAAGATATTTTTTACGGAAATTAAAATTATCATTTTAATGAGAGTCATCACTGGCCGAACACCCATTAGCGGCGATGAAGAAGAAAGACGAAAGCTGTCAGTTTGCACAAACCCCAACGGACCTGGCCATATTTAAAAGATTAACAAGGCCATAATTCTCAGATGAGCTGCGAATTAAGCAAATCATAGTTCACAGGCCCGGATTACATCAACAAACACAATGACTTGCGGTTGCCATATTCTGTAATGAGACTTTGCCTGAGCGGCAGAATCAGTCACGTGTGAAGGCCGTGGGCGACTAACAATTACGAGGACAGCGAGCAAAACTGTTGCGATATTATCACGCCAACATCCAACGCGCATGCTGACGTCACGGTAGATAACGAATCCGACGCAGATTGCCAAGCTATTATCACATCCATCCCGACCCCGCGTCCAGCGTTGATTGCGAAAGTTGATAACTGCAGTACGCAGATGGTCGTATGACCGCTATAAATTCTGCGCACACTATGCCACAGTCGACCTTTCCTGCGGCTCTCTGTGATGATGCATTTGAACAAAAGCCTGACGTATCTGACCAAGGGCCTTTTTTCCAGCGATTGCATCTGTTTACGTCCTTCCCAGAACACTCCTGTTCACTTCTATCAGTCAAGTGGGAGATTAGCCATCAGAAAACTAA
>UYRU01042067.1:2440-18045 GCA_900617775.1 Dibothriocephalus latus | reverse complement strand
TGACTCCCCCTCAAATAACATATATGGATGCAATTTACGTGGTCTTCTGCACTAACGTCAGCTGAATCGTAAATTGGAAAGATTTGTCTGAGTCGACAAGTTTAGCCGAGCTAGAACCAGTTTGCCAGAATAGTTACGTACTCTCACGAGCGTATTAGGATCTCTTCTACCAGCTATTGACCCACAATTCGACATGTATACTGTCAATACCAGAATACGTAGGATGAGTAAAGAATGTTTACAAATACCAGCAACTGGTGCGAGGATAGCACGAAGGCAGAAAGGACGACATCAAAGACATTAAAGTGTCCTAGAGAGGGCAGCTGACGTGGAAACAATGAGTAATTGGGAGTCGGTCTGGTAGATTCAGTGAAATCGTCAGTCGTTTGTACGCGGTTTCCCTTCATTGCGGCTAGCTGGCCAGACAAAAGAATCGCTGATTGAAATTAAAATTACATGTGCGATCTTGACAAATCAGCTGTTTTATTACTACCGCTGCGAAAACTGCTAAAAATACAGCTATTGTTACAGCTACTTTATTATCGTAATGGGTGCTAGTTGTATTATAACTGCAACCAAATTAGCACTTATAAAGCCGGCATAACCAAATATACTGACCTTAAAATTATTACAACGGCAAATACTGATACCATCAGCATAAGTATTCGTATTTATTCTTAAACTCAAACCGCCATTAACATCAACAAACCAGGCCCTTCAGCACATTGGTTAGTTAATTAAAAAAAATCTGTGGTTTCGCTACAGAAATTATAGTACAATATAAGTAGCATTTTTTAAAGACTCATATAATGGGCCTTCATAGCAAAATAAAAAGTATCAGTTGAGTGAAAATCTGGAAAAGCCGAGCACGTAGCAACGAGGAGAAGGAGAAAAGACGGTAGTTTTCCGGCTCCAACAAACTCGGTAGGACCGCTCATATTTTAAAGTTTAAAAAAAAGGAAATCGTCGCAAATGGTGACAACCGCGTGATCCACAAGTTGCGCAAATCATGGTTCTTAGTCCCGCAGTGCATTAACAAACGCAATTACTTGCCGTTGCCGCATGCCGCATTGAAACTACCTTAGAGTGTAAATCAGTCACGTTTGGGGCTGCGTGCAGAATTGCCGCGTGATTATTATGCCAATACCTAACAGGGATGACGTAATCACAGGCATTTACGACTCAGACACGCACTGCCATGCCAGCATCACAGCCCTACCCAAATCCTTTCTTCTCCCAGTGGTAATAGAGGTGATAATTGCAGTATGCGTGTGGTCCCTGCCTATCTAACACTTTTTTGCGATTTTATATGATGTTGGAATCGAGAAAAATCGAAATATCAGACCAATAAACTTTTTTTCCGGCGATCGCATCAACCTACTTGCTTTTCGGAGTCCGTCTGTTCGCACTTATCGACAGAGTGTGCGATAAAGTACCAGAAACGTAATGCATTATCTTTACAGAGGAGTAAAGTCTAGCTTTGCGAGTTAATCGTATGACTATTCTTGAATAATTACCATGCCTCTCTTTTTGGTTTCTTCAAATGCATTGTCGTTCATTTAACCTATGAATTCTATATTCTTAACCGAGAGTACTAATAAAGCGTGTATTTGTTACTGGGTAATATCAAACTAATATCGCGGTGTAAGTAATCCCGTGTTAGCAACTCGACTGGTAAACGTGGTACAGTACTACCTTCGGGGTTGGATAGAAAACTCCATCTTCTATGGCAAATGACGTTTCCAGGCGACGATTGCACGACACTCCAGCTCCTTAATTATGAACATGCACACCTCCACCTCTCCCCTGAGCCCCAACGACTACAGCATGTTTACCTGGTAATTTGGCCTGCATGGGAACCAGGAGGACAGATAGCCAGCGTAGACACTTCGAAACGGTGCATACTCTCTATTTTATTATATTGGCCTGACAGGTAAATGCCGAAAACCTAGGTTTTCTCATTTGTCAATTCAAGCATAAGATTAGAGTATTCGCAGAATTTACAAGATGCTTACTTCCACAGTTCCGTCATCGTAGTAGAAGAGGTCCATTACCACGTCCATAGTGTGTTTGCGCTGTTTCTTTTTCCTAATTCAGGATGTTTAAACGACATGGTAAGGATGCCTGGAGGTTGATTTCAGCGCAGAGATTGAGAAGGTTACAAAATGATTAAGGTATGTCATTCCTTTTAGGTCCTGTTCTAGAGCGACGCGCCACGAATATCGCAGAAGGTAGCATCACTTTAACCGCACAAAGCATCAATCGATTAATTATGAGCCCAAAACACGAGGCGGATGAATACTATAAGATCAGTTGGCAGTCCCGTTAACTACAGTTTTTTTGAATAACTTATACAGGTACAGGCACAACAGAATGAGAGATGCCGATAGAAGTGCGAAGACAAATAAAACGAAGCAGGCAAGTGAACGCAGAAATGATTGCTGCAACGAGAATTATATTCATCCGACGTATTCTGTCCACAGTACGACCTAACAAGGCAATGTAAAAAGGCGCTGCTGCTTTTAAAGTATTGAAAAGGCATTTAATTACACGTAAAGCTGTTGTACTCGCTGTCGGTGGTCATGCAAATTGGGAGAATTGCCCGATCTCCTGCCGTTATTTTGATAGAAACGTAATTGACTACTAAGTTAGCGTAAGAAAGAATATGCTAGCACATTTTACATATAAAATGTATTGAAAACTATTGATGGATAAAATATTAATAGGAAAATGCACACCGTGTAAGTGTTCAGGTAATTTTGGCTGAAGCTGACCGGAAAATCACTAACATGTGGGCAACCTGACCTGTCCGAAACACCTTGAGAGTATGCTTCATAACAAACAACATTACACTTTTACGAAAAATTTCTGCCGTAATTGGACAAAAATATCACTTAATAATTTCAGCTAAAATTTCATATAGTTGGCCATTTTTTGTACTGTGCTACTTTGCACTCAGCCATCCATGCACTGACTCACTGATACCGTAAGTGTACGTCTTGTGGATGTTGGTGATTTAGTGATCGTTAATTTAGGTGCGTGCATACGCACACACTTTCCTAAGCTCTATTTTTTTTATTTAGAGCCACCTTTGGAGACCCTAAGTGTGTCGTCCTAGGTGATTTCGCGTAAGTGCGCCCATGGATGAGGTGACCTCACATGCTGTCATCCTTCATCCTCGTTATGTTGCTGCTCCAAAGAATTGGATTAGCATTTCCCACATGCCCAGTGAGTTCGTGTACTCAAGATGCTCAGCCACTTGGAACTCGTCCTGCAACTTAAGTCTAATCAACATCTCAAGCCGTATAATTATAAAAAATTTAGCTTGCTTGCTTGTCGTTTTGCATTCCTGTGCTTTTAGTTTAGTCAGGAAGTTAGTCCTAGACATGTTGATATTCGAATATCATGTGTGTTTTGGCAGTTTCTAACTAAGTGATGTAGACTCCAAAATATTCGGCCTAATTTATGCAGCATGGTCACAACCTTATCAATTTGATAATATGCGCGCTGGTAGAGCAACGGTAAGATAACTGATCATCTATCTTACTGGAACTCACAAATAAACCCACCGTTTCAGTGAAAACTTTGTGATACGGAAATGCCGGTTGTACTATAAGGGAAGAGGATGTTGTGTCTGAGGGCATTCACGCTGTCAATTGTATTTTCATTTCACAGTGTGATGGCCTTGGACACCAGTGGTTGGGGACTGGGCCGCGAGCGTGTTAGGAGGGCTAGCAGGAGGGTTATAGCAATATGTCCAGTTATTCAGTTGTTGTCGGCCACACAGATCTTCAGTAGCTGACATCATGCTCTATTTAAAGTCACTGGTATTAATTGTTTGTCCGATAATTGGGATTTGCGGTCTTCGTCCAGGATGTGGAGAGCACGTCTCGCTTTCGGACACTTCTGTTGTTATCATGTACTTTGGGGTTAATTCTTGATAGAAATGCACTTATGACTTGCTGTTTGGGAAACCTACTAGGCTGCTCACCTATTTGGAGGTGCTTCTTTTTCTATGCACCTTAAAGTGTACTGTTCAAACAGGACTTTACAAGCAACCAATCTAGAATGCACTACAGGGCCCACAGACGCACGTACTTCCTCTATGTTTTACTTGATATAGTACAGCCACCGCCCTAGTCATCTGAGCTATGAGGGCCTAACACTTTGCCGTTAGGCCTACCGTATCAGAATGTGCGGACTCTATATGTTGCATTAACGCGAGAAGGTAACGTGTTGAATATGTGATTAAATGCATGGCTTAGGATGGGGCATCAAATTTCAGGTAGCTAGAATGTAACCTGTACTAAAGGTATACAGGTTCAATCCTTTATTGATATGTACTATCTTTGCTTATCGGCTTACATTATCTGGTCTGTTTTTAAACGGCGTGTTGAAGTACATATGAGCCGCTATCTTACATTAAAATCAGAAAATTACAGACACTTACCGTTTCTATGTTGTTGTCACAACTGCCAAACATGTTGACGTAAAAATCAAAAATGCCCAAATGAGGCCACTCTTCAGTTTGTCTGATTTCGTACAACAAAATGTCAGTCCTATTAAGTTGACTGTTCTTCAACCATTCGACCACTTTTTTAGTAAAACGTCAAATAAAACCATCACTAAATGGCCTATACATGCAGATGCTACTGCGGTTTGCTATTCCCGAAAATCAATTGCAGAATGTTACAAATGTAAAAAAATAATACTCTTCGATTAGAGCGAGCATACATGTGTTATTTTATGTTGTCTGCTTTTTGCTGGCGTCTCGAGAAACAGGTGAGCTGCTTCCTTGCATTAAAATCGGATAAAAACGTATGTTTTTCCGGAGATTTTGCAGAGTGTCTATCGACAGATTCCGAGTTTTCCTACTTGTTGCATATTACACTAAAAACAATTGTTGAATTTTGGCTCCTTAATAATGATGGCATTAAAGAACCGATAAACGTTTCACTAAGATGGTGTTCTGCGATTGGGTGACTGAAAAAGATAGAATGTGATATTTTGATTCGCTATCCTTCGATATCGGGTACTATTTAAGCCGACACAAAAACAGAATTTCATTCTGTTATCAAAACTGCCACAATGTTGACAATAACATCAGAAACGCCCATATTTGGCCAACGTTCGGATTTTCGCATTTCCCACGGCAAAATTTTAGTTTTATCAATTTCTCTATCTTTTAAACACTCAAAGAAACTTTTAAGTAAATATTTAAATTAACCATTAGAAAATTACTTTTCTTTACTCAACATTTCATGACGTTTTACAATTACGATACTATACCACATTTTAGAGCAGCAGTTAATCTGAGTACCCCAACTCCTCGGAAAATAGTTGGCAATAAGACGTTAATACCTGAAAAGTAAATAAGGTATGTGGCTGACAATGTTTAACATAACACTACTAGCTTTGCTGTGGAAAAAACTAACGCAACGGAAAACTGCGTAGACGTCAATCCATGCATCTTGCAATTACAAAGTGCACTTCACTAAAATGTCACGGATTAACGTCGCATTTGCATATTGTATGAAACATAGGTCATATTTTGCTGAATAGGAAACCGTCTAAGGGTGTGTCTAATTCACCGCCAAACATGAACGATGACAAATGATGGCATTACTTAACAGCAATTAAAAAGTAAATGTTCGATATGCCCTTTTCGTATAAAAGCGCGTGATTTTTGGGGCAACTGGGAACGGAGTGGTAGCAGTAACAGACCATGCACCTTAGCATGCCAACGAAGCAAATTCACCTCATCACATATTGAAAAAGTATCCTGAAAAACTACCAAAGTGAAACACATGAGAATGATGAGCATGAGGAAATCCTGATTAAACTGTGGGAGAGGGGAAAATTCCACCCTGGGCTTAGAGGTCGCAGTAGTAGATAGAAAACTGTTCACTTAACAGACAGGGACGCATTACTGGCGGTATTAACAGTCAAAGACAAATCACATGAAAGTGAACTATAAAAAGCGTTTTCGTTCAAGAAGAATGTCCAACGTAGGGATTTGATACTGGATTCGCTCCCGCATTTGCATTTGCAGAATGTCAGATTTCTTAATGTACTTCTTATTGGCAGTTCGCGAAAGGATTTATGTAATGGTACTCATTGACCTCAACTCACATCTGTTCCAACAGTAATATTTAAAATCAATTTAATTAAATTTCTGCAGTTACATTTGCATCTAGGGTCCAGCGGCTTTGCATACGAAGGAAAATATTTCAGTCTTTCACGCTATTAAGAGTATACCGTCTATGCAATAAAAGTATATTGTACAATAGCTTGTGACTCTGATTTTCTTCCTTGGCAAACTCCCACAGAATTTAAGACAGAAAAGAACACAAGGCATTTCATGAACTCCTTATCGGCCGCTTGCAAAAACATTTATTGAATGGTACGCATTCAGTATAAGTGCACATATTGTTCGATATTACTATGTAAAAAACATCTAATAAAAGTTCAAAGAAATTTTAAATTCTAGATAATTCGGAGACCAATATGTGGTTGTATTTGCTTTAAAGAGTTAGAGACTACAAGCTGTAAACCCTTCATGCAAAGGAGAATAATTCATTTCCGTATGCAACTAAAAGCACATCACATACCGCTCTTAATATTTTGCTATGGCTGCAGACCGTGATGAGTAATCAGGCCGAAACTTTTGAGGGATCGATGCTATGTTTTCAAACGTCTCATAAGTGCAAAGTTTTTGCAAAGTGAAACTTGAACGTTTCTGATTATAAGAGTTGAAGCAGACGTAATAGGCTACAAAATGAATAAGGGAACATATTTTCTAGATGTTTTCGATAAAACAAATTTAAATTTCTAAAGTTGCCAATGCAAGCGAACATGCGAGTCCCAGGAAGTAATTTTAGAGAAGATGCGATCATACCACTCGGAAGGTAAGTCGCACACAGGCCGAAGGTAACGATAAGATGTCAGATAGCGAAACCAAAAGATCCCCTGTCACAGCAAGAAAAATCTGAAGTTGTAGAATCTGGTGAATTTTCGGACGATACAACTGCGTCGGAGGAACTGGAAGACTTCTTAAAATGCGGATTGCCAAACATACAGTAACAGTACAGAGAGGTGATACTTACTCAGAAGTTGCGAATCATTGGACGAAAGCCGACCACACATTCAAATTTGATGGGGCCGAAATGCTCACGAGAGGTCACACTCGTGTTAGCCACAAATTACTTCAGTCATAGTTCATGGGTCCTTAGTCCGTTAAGAAGAGCAGTGAGCTGCCAAATCCATATTCGGTGCTGAGACTCAGTTTGGCCAAAGTAAGTCGACACTTTAAGAAAGCACGAGCCTGTGCGTGATATAACACCAATGCCGGGAGCCCAGTCGGCCGAGCCATGTAGTAAAAGTTGAGAAGGTCACAGGCCGCACGCCGGTCAGCAAGCAGTTAGCACACAGGCGGGCCATTATCCTCGATAGGGAAACCGAACCTTGTCCTAAATGCGAACTATCCTTGTGACTGTATTCTATAAATACTGCAACCCCCTGTGCATGACTTACACGTTTCTACTACTGTTTATGCTAATTTATCTGATGAAGAATCGGCAAATAAAAGTTTTATCCCAGCAATCGCATCTTCTTCGCCGTTATAAGATAAGGGAACCTCAGCAAAAATAAACCAAAATAATTGAACGCTCATTTTTAACAAGTGTGGTATAATCGTGAGACCGAAAAAATGCACTAACAATCCCGTGTCCCGCTCTGTCTGAAATATTATGGGGTTACCTTGTCGGTTATTAAATACAAAAAACCCATCCAATTAATCTCCCTTCATCGGAAGCGTATTTCAGAATGCCAATCAAAATGTAATGAGATAGGTCAA
Organism: Dibothriocephalus latus; assembly: GCA_900617775.1. Taxonomy (NCBI): domain Eukaryota; kingdom Metazoa; phylum Platyhelminthes; class Cestoda; order Diphyllobothriidea; family Diphyllobothriidae; genus Dibothriocephalus; species Dibothriocephalus latus. The sequence goes on along the minus strand of UYRU01042067.1, from coordinate 10,190 downwards.
AGCGGTCTGCTTAGCGTTCATTTCGAAATAAAAGCGGCTTCTGGAAACGATCCTCCTATAAGAAAGGTACTGTTAATATCTCAGCCCTCCTTAGAAGACGAAGAACTAGGCCCAATCACTTCTTATAAGTACTTCCAATCAGTTGGTATCCGAGTGCCATTTGCTTCTGGGATTCTGTTGTGGGTCTTTGCGCACAGTTACGCAGGCGCAGACGGACTGTTTGTGTCAATATGGATGATCCTACTTCCAGTCTCCCTCACCATGGCTTACTCCCGGGCTCAGGCGCGTTCGGGAAGTGAGACTGCGGTAGACGCAGCACGAAACTTTCATCACTAAAATATAATTCATGCGTAGGCTATGGTTCCTGCGTCCACCCTGCTACGGGGAAGACTGTGGAAATCGTCTCTTGTGAAAACTGAACTCAAGGAAAGCTGGAAGAGACTACAGGCGATATCTGTGCACTAACATGAACCGCCATTAGCGCCCACGCCTAATAACCCAGACTGACGTCGAACCGACGCAAACTGTAATTGCTCATTAGCCATTACGCCATTGCGACTGCTAATTATGACCATTACGGCGTGACGCAAATTGCAGCTAACAATTAGCGCCTACATTACATGACTATATAACTGTACCAGCACTCTGAAATGTTAATTGCTTTTTGCACAGTTTCTCAAATCTGACGACGACATGGGAATCCAGCGTCGAAAAATTACCGAATAAAATTGCCTGATTTTCCCAAAGGACGCCTTACCTTGAAAATTAAACTGTCAGACGAGGTATTGGTGGTAATCAGTTGAATGTTTATCGCCTTTTAATAGTTATCAACTTAAACGCAACCTGGTAGTTCTCCGGCAGGTGACCGGCTACATCTTCCTCTTTTCTGCTTGATGTGCTGGCGTTCCCTGTTTGTTGAATTGTATCGGAGCCGACCTAACCTGCGGCTGACAACCGCAGCGAAAGATAGCAAGTGGAAGAATACATCGAACGAAATATTTTTCGAATCTTTTATTAATTAATTAATATCCAACTTAATTCACTTACGGAAAGAAAATTCAGATTTGTGTTAGAGAAATTTTAGCTAGTGCCAAATGAAAGCAAGTCTTCTTGGACTTCATTCTAACGCTGGTAAATAGAATTACTAACAGTGGCTGGATTTTAAGAAAATTGAATTTCAGAAGATGAATAGGATGTTTGTTTGTTTTCGATAAATTCTCGTCATACATTTACGATTTCATGGTAATTTAAGTAAATAGACTATGCAGTTGATATATAAAATTGTAAAGTTGTCAGAGGAGGGGGCAGAGGGAATAATCGGGGTCAAAATCTGATCAGCGTTAGCGGGGACTGGTAGACGGCCGAGGTGAAAAGCTGCTGGCTGTCGGATAAGCGGCTTTTGGCCGAGGTAACTGCGGTGCCGCGACGAAATTCTTTCGGGCTCATAATACCGGTCGGCATAGCCTGATGGCAGCCGCTTCTTCCCTAGCCGACAGACGCCTATCCTATACTGAGAGATCAAGAACAAACTACCAGCCAAGACCACCTCTATGTGCATATATTTATTTACCTACTTCTGTGGGGCAGAATACATTGGTCGCCCTAGCCGGTTTTTTTCCTAAAGAATACGAGAACACATTCCAGCATGGTTAGGAAAGGGCTAATTAAAGGGTATAAACAGTTCTATTATAGCGCAGCTGGTAGACTCAGACCATCGCGTGGATGCCAAAGAGGCCTTTCGAGTGATCTTGAAGAAGCAGCTGCCCTCAAGCTCCGGCGACCGGTCCTGTGCGTACAAAAGGACTTCGCTGCGGCACCAGCGTTACCATGGCCAAGGCCGCTAATCCAACAGCCAGCAGCTTATCACCTTGGCCGATTACTAATCCCCCTTACGATAATCAGATTTTGACCCCCAGTTTCTCCCCTTCCCCTCCCCTGACAATTTTTTAACCAACCCGCATAGTTCATTTAATTCATTACAATATAAATGTAAATGCCTGAGGAGAAATTGCCCATTTGAATGAGCGTTTGACTAGTAATTCTCAAGGAGTATAATTATTCCCTTTATTTTCGGTTAACTTACATTTCTGGAATAAATGATTGTAGCTGATTTTATTTCATAAATATCCTCGAATAGAGAGTACTAGATCGATTTACCGCTTCAGCTGCTATAACTAAGGATGTTCAACAATGTTTTGCTGTTTTCCCCTTCACTTACTGCTCCTTACCGCGTCAACTATATATTTTGCATCCCGTTCGATCTCGGGCTCGTAAATTGAAACGATATATCTGATTCGGCTGGTCCAGCCGAAATGGGTGGCCCGATTCCCAGAATGGTCACGCCCTTTAACGAGTGTATTAATGTTATCTGTACTAAACATTAACCAATGAGTTGACATTTATATGGTCAGTAGCAGAGTACGCAGGAGCAGAAGAATGACAGAAAAGTACAATGGAAATGTCGGAATAGGGACGGGAATAAAAGTATTGTCTTCGAAAATGCCAAACTAGGAGTCTTTTTGCAAAAATGGAAGTTATCTTTTGAGTTAAATTCGTGAGAGGCTGATCACACATCCATTATATGGAGGAAAGATACTAACTCTCAGGTTGCAGGAAGCCTGAACGGACATGGACATATGTTAAGGTCTAACGAGGCCGAACTTCTCGCAGGAGCCGCGAGTTGCCCGAACCATGAGTCTCAGTATCGCAGTCCATCAACAAACGCAATGAATTGCCGTTGCTATATTCTGTACTGACCAATAACTTCGATGACTACGAGGCAAATGGCCATATTATTCTCACGTCAAATGTAATAGTTCAACCACCGTAATTGATTATGTCCGACATATACCCAAGAGCAGGGGCGGCGACTGCGGGCAGATTATAGAGCAAGTAGATGCGCCAACATCTATCTCACTCTAAACTCTCTCCCCGCTTGAACCGATAACAAGACAAATTCAAGACGACCGAGCACAACTCGGGCGTACCCGCTTTCCCACTGCATCCAAAAACATTAAATACCAGCACGCATGCTGATGCCACAGCAATTATCGACTCCAACGCAGACTCCCAAACCATCATCATGTCAAGCACGCCCCATATCCCGCCAAGCGTTGATTACTACGGCTGATAATTGCAGTACGCATACAGTGGCACAGCCACTACGGACTATAAATACTACGCAGCCTCTTCATCATTAACTATTTTCTGCATATTCTACAGTGATAGGTTCGAACAAAAATCTGAAGTACCAGGTCAAAAATCTTACTTTTTTGCTACCAGTTCTGCTTCCTATTCTTCCTGGAACTCGTCTGTTTGCATCTATCGGCAAACTGAACGATTACCCACCAGAAAAGTAACGCATTAACTTCAGTGAGGATAGAGGACTCGGATCTGATTTTCTGAGTTAATCGTATAACTATCCACGACCAACGAGTATGGATCCAGTTTACCTCATCATCTGCACTAATATCAGCTGTTTGATTACATCTTGAATATGAGCAGGAAGCTACATCAGCCAAGTAAGAAAACGCGCTTTGTTTCGACTCGAAATATTCCTATTTTCTCTACTTTCATGTTTTGAATATGCATTTTGATCATTAAAAGAACAATAGTCAATAATTAAGAAGAGCCTTTACCTATTCACATTCTTGGTAAATAGTCTAATACATGAATAAAGCAACTTTTTTCTATGTTGGTTCAGTTTCAAAAACATTTATAGGCCAAAAAGGCAAGTACGCAGTACGCGTTCTCGGGCCAGCATTAACGTTCCTTCCGTTAACGGTTTGGGTGTAGGTAAGAGAGCAATTCGCTTCAGTTTATGTCTGACCGCGTCCCATTATTCACTGTAAGTGCCCGCTCTTGTTTGCTTCTGTCGCTGGATTCCCGAATGAATCGAAAACTCTGCACTTGTTAATTGCCTGTTCCAGCGTTTGCCAATTTCTCATTCGCCTGATGTGGCAGAACCACAAGTGAGGAAAGATACCATATTCATTTATTAGCCAACGTGCGTCTACGTAGGAAACTTGTTTGCTTCCATTTAGTCCCTGGCCACAAACGGTCGCTTGACAAAATTATGAGTACACTAAAGTGCGAACAGACTCAAAACTCCAACGGGTATGGTTAGCCCCAAGCCATACCATAGTGAGTGGTGAAGCCAGCAACATATTCAGGTAACGTTAGATATCGTGGTCGTACCTTGTCATTTTTGATAACCTGTGTGATGATACCTCTGAGGCAAGATAAATTATCTTCTGCTAGAGCGTAATTGTCATTCGCAACTATTTTTTGCCAGTAGCAACAAGTGCAAACAGGAAGTCAGACTAACGGGTGAATGTTAATTTGTGGAATATGAATAGTGACATTAATTCTAAGGGTCAGGTTAATTTGCACATATCAACATTTGTCGATTATTATTATTATTATTTTGCCTTTCTTGATTGTATAACCCGGGGGTTGGGTCTTATTTCTTATTCGGAATATGCGCACACATATAAGATTAGATTAGGCTAGTCCTGGTAATTTTTTTTACAGTTGCAAGGAGAAGTGCAATACCAATATGTAAATGACCGAAGTTATTGCCCGCACCATTTACCTGACAAATCGATTTCCCGTCAGAGACTATGAAAACACAATAACTAGTGAAAATCGTTATATTGTTGAAATGCTGGCCTTGAATAGAGAGAAGGCATGTTGCGCTCATGCTTTAAGGCAATTCGCACTGTCAATTTTACTGTCCTCTCACTGTGCGGTGACCTTGCGCGTCAATGGCTCCAAATTGGACCACGTGTGCGGTATGAGTGCTAGCAGTAGAAATACAGAAATATATCCACTTATACAGCAGTCATCGGCTGCCCAAATCTCAAACAACAAATGTTGTGCTTTAGTTCTGATAAAAGGTATTATTTGTTTGTCCGAAATTGGGATTCGTGAGCTACTTACAGGAAAGGAGCAGCGCGTATACTCTCTGAATACTTGTGTTGAAATCGCGTTTTCAGGATTCACTCATCATACTCAACGGGCCTTGCAGTGACAAACAAACTAACGACATGGTGTTTGGAAAACTCTACTAGGCTGTTCCTCTGCGTCTAGAGGCTTCACCATGTATTTATGTTGTAACGGAAGGCAAGGCAACTACTAAACTATAGATTCTACCTACAGCAAACACGATGACGAGGCATCTTCCTACCCTCGATATAGTCCTAGCGTGGAATAGGGGATCTCAAATCATTAAGGTACCACTCTTTTACGTGTGTGGAAGAAGCATATCTTGTGTTATTGAACTTTTACTCCTCGAGAATATGTTAGTTTTGACTTCAAGAATGCTAGTGATTATAAGCTTTTTTTTAAACCAGAAGAATTTCACTGATACAGCATTGTATCTGGCCATTATGAATTATAGCTATTTTTTTAAATGCCTCGTTTCATAATACGGAACAATATGTGAATGGATTTAAGTCATAGATGTACATATTTTAGCCTGAAAATCATAAAGACAGGCGTAGGGGCAAATCTGCTTCCAAATTATTTCGGAATTTGTAATCATGTCCACGAACTGAACGATGAATGTGCATTGAGCATATTTAAAGAATACATTATTTGCTACCTGGCGAGTAACATAGAGGATATGCATGTCCGTGCTTTTACAAACTATATTTGCAATGTCGGTGGACAACATCCTACATAATAAGTATCAAATGTTATTGGATTTAGGTTTTGCAAATAACTGAAATTACGCGCAGTTGAACGCCTGTAATCTGAAAAACTTGTATATCTTGTGATTATACTGAAAAGCAATTGGTATTGCAATGCACCTATTAATCGTGGATAATGCAAATATTATTTAAAGGCACGGGAGCATATCAGAACAAGGCCGGTACAACAACGCTTACGACAGCGAGCAGACTTGTCTCGTAATTACCTAGCCCGCATCCGAAATGGACAAGTGAATCGCGTCAAGTAATGAGTCGAACGCGAACTGTCACGCGAATAAACATAGTGGCCCAGCCAGTCGTCTTTTACTACTATCCTACCATTACCTATGATTAAGGATTCTCGACAGGATCCAAAATGTCAGGATAATAATGCTCTTGCTCCAGTGAACACATCTTCTTCTTCCAAACTGCTACCTGGAAGTCGCATATTCACTTCTATTGGCAGTTTATTCTTTGCACATTTGCCAGCTATTCGGCGTTTATTTGCTGCAGAAATTGCTTGCATGCATTGATGACTAAGTACGCATATATAAGATGCCACATTATTTCAAAAAAACTTATTCAAACGTGGACTATGAGTTATTTGTCCGGGTAAGGATAACCTTGAGGACATCTAAAAGCGACACAAGTGTAAGAATGCACGGTTTATTACTTAAGGTGCGCTTGCGAATAATTCAAAGTGAAAGTAAACACTACAGTTTTCTAAGTAAGCACCAGTTGTGATAAAACAAAAATATTTGGTAATAGACCGGATAACTGAATGGGCATCTTTGTGATGAACAGATATGACTACGTAAGGTAGATGCAGGTCAGAATATTGGACAGACAAACTTCAAGACAGACACATTAAAAGACTGCATGGTATAGCCGACTGACATCTTAGGAAGATTCCACACAAGGGATTTTATAAACGACTGTGACCTAAAATACCTCCGAGCAGTAGGCACTCACATTCCTGGAACTCGCATGTTCGCTTTTACTCACATTCCCCATTTGTGTGTTCTGCCAAATCCCTAAAAGGACATTCTGCCACTTCATTTGATTGTTGACGTGCAAAACGTGCCATATCATGGAATAGCGAAGTATGTAGTAGATAAACTTAACCCTTACAGCTGTCACCATATAGCTATTGAGATACGTTCAAAGTTATCAAGGACGGGAACTTGTATGGCATGAGGGTGCTCTCCCTAGACATCTTATTACGGTTTATTAACGTTCCGGTCACCGAGAAAATCGATTACGTTTTTGAATTCCTACTTTAAATTCAGCTGGAAATAGGAATACCAACGAATAACATGTGAGTAGGATAAACATTACGTGTACAGTCCTTATATCACAACCAATTATGCAGAAGCACTGACGGCTTTGCTATGAGCTTGCCCCTGGGGCCTGTCGTAGCCGATGTGTTCAGGGACAAGCCTGAGCAAGTTTCATTAAGAGATTAGATCAGGAAGCTAATACCCTACGGTTGCTACATTTATGATATAAGTTTAACCTCCGCAACAGCAACCGATGTAGATGCACTCGTAAATACTGTGAACCACACAAATATATTTATACAGTTCATATTGGAGGTGTAAAAGGCGGGTTGGCTTTCATTCTTGGATGCTGTCCAACGTCGAAGACTTGATGGTAGCGTCCGAAGGCTCGTTTATCGAATGAATACCTACTGCGGACATAAGACACATTTTGCAGTTACGTACCAATCCAACAGAAGCACAAAGTAGTCCGCTGCCTAGCGCAAGGGGTCAGAAAATGAGCGCGGAGACAGTATTGAAATGCAGCATAAGAAAACACCTAAGACCTGCTTCGAGAGAACGAATATCCTGAGAGATTCATCAAAAGGAATATAGTGGCGCAAGATAAAATGTTATTCCTTAACGTCCTAGTTCAAAGGATACAGCAAGCGAACTCCTATGAAGACGCCTTGGCCAAACTGTGTCACTAAATAATCCTGCAGCGAGAGTTCGGTTTAGTGGTATTAACCAACCCGGTCATGCACGGGAAAGGTAAGGATAGGTTGCCAGCTCAGGCCA
>UYRU01042066.1:0-20411 GCA_900617775.1 Dibothriocephalus latus | reverse complement strand
CCAACGGTCCAGTCCGCGAGATGAGAAAATTTCAGATTACGTAGATGGAAATTACAACGGATGTTGCGCATTTATTATAATGGTTCTTTAAAAATGTCTTCCTATTTTGATTATTTAAAAATCAGACTTACATGCATAAATTGAAACATTGAGACACATTTAAATTGTCATATAATGGCGAGTAGTCTGCATAGGTATGCAACACTTATAGCTGAAGCGTCCTCACTGAATGTACATCTGATGTTATGGATGGTGCAATTATATAAGTATAAATGACTTCATTTGATTAGGATCACATATTTGAGTCGAAATCAACGTTACCTAGAATAAGGCCGGTTCCTATGTTAGAAAATCTCACAGACTAAGTTGGCAAATCCACGCGTTTCCGTTGGCATTTTGTGCAAACTTTGTGAATGCACACTTGATGCTGTGGCCTTTAAAAGTTGTTTAACTCGTGAAATCAGATTTAAAGAAAGAATTGATCGTTAGAAACAAACATACAAGGTTAATTTTTCTACTCTATTAAGATGGCCAAGGTTTTAATAATTCATTATTAATCTAGGTCATTTTGCCGTAATTCAGGTGCTGTATTTACTTTACGAAAGAGCTAACATACACCTCTCATGATCGAACATACTTTTTGTTATTTAAATTAAACAATCATGAGCTTACTACACAACATATAATCCCAAGCAAAGATTATTGAGTGTCCAATTAAAATATTACATAAATGTGTCCATTTCGTTCGAGCAGACGGTAGTATAGCATAGGATTATGCATTTAGCGCGAATACGCAATTTGAAGAAAGAATAAACACGGTATTATTCTATTATGCAGTATGCTCTTATATGTACTGATGTTAATTACTCATGTAAGAACTTTGACCGATAAAAGTTTAAAGCACATGGCACTCATTGGAGAAACTATTTATGCAAGTGGTTGTCTACGCAGCAATTCAGAAGCCAAGATGGGTGATTGATAAATGATTTACCACAAGGAACGTTTATTATGTCGGCACTGCGTCTTCAAATTAGGCGGAATTCAACACATTACCGAAAGAAATAATATCTACCTAGTGCTGCTAGAACCTTCTCTCTATTGCTGTTTTGTCTAATCTCTAACATGGTTCTTTCTTTCTTGGCTCTCCATTCCGCTATACATTTACACTTTGTGCTTGTAGGTTTCGCTCTGCCGTCCGGTAGAACACGGGGGTATGGGGATGGGAGAAATACCTTCTTGGGAAGATCCAAATCACCTTGTAAGACTAAAAATTCTCAGAATTATTGAGATACCTTTATTTATTATTTTGTAATATGTGTCGAATAAATACTATGTTTTGCATATATGTGATGCGCGGACGAAAAGTGCTGTGAGAATCAACGCTTTAAAGCGAGCTATATAATTACTGATCACCCTCGGGTAAATAAGAATGACTTTGGTGATTTTCCACCAAATAATAAGGCCGCAGCATAGGTCTTTCAGCCGTCGGATAATCGCTGGCAGCTTGCGCTCTAAGCGTCATGGGTTAGTGCACTTTAGAGCACAAGGCATCATTTGGCATTTTATATTGTTTCAATATAAAGTTTCCGTTTGTGGAGGCATCTCCATCTGACGGCGTCTCTTCAAAGACGAAACTTAATTATAGAGCGACTTTACTGGCGCAGGTAAGGGGACATTAGGTTTGCCAAATCGCTCAAAGCCCTCCTTCTCGATAATGTTCGGACAAAGTATGCTGCAATCGCAACTATTCATAGACTTTTGTCCGAAGAAATGGTCCTTGGTTAAACGCGGACGTGCACACTCATCTGCTAAAAGTACTTGTAAGATTACTACAAGGCCGTCCAGTGCTAAAGACAAAGCTCATACTTAGTGGACGAAAGTGACTGTAAGGTGTCAAAAGTGTAACTCCTCATTAAAACCCATCCAACATTTCAGACATATGCCTCAGTAAGACGATTTGCCATTGCAAACTGCATATTACAAATCGACCCTCACAGAAAACTCAAGTATATAGTATTGCGGGTGCTGCAAGAAACTTTCATGACTGATTTGAACTTGGTGGTTAAGCATATACTTTGCCAAGTTGTTTTGACCAACTGTATCGATTTAATTAGCAGACTAGCTTTATTTAAAGAAATTGTCCTCTAAATTAAAAGTATGGAGCAATATAGGCACTTATTTTTGGCAAAACGATGAGTAGGGTTATAACGAAGAAATGTCACATGCTATAAGCTACGACAGAACCAAATTTTTTGTTTATATGCGTTGTACTGTGGAAAAATTCCAGGACAAGTAGAAAAAAGTGGAAAACATTCTTCACAGTTGCGTGAATGGAAGTAAAGCTGTGTTAAAGGAATCGAACTTATCTCCAGAAACAAGCAGCAATTTAACCTTAAAAAATTAGGATATGCTAACCTATGCAGTTTTGTTGCACAAAATGTAGTAGCAAAATGTCTTCGTCGGCACTTTCCTTTACCGCACTGTTCGACTCGTGCATACACAAAGTGTTTGCATATGTTACCGCGAAGGTAATTCAAAGAAGATGTTATCGAATTTTAGTCATGAAGAAATATAGTTTTCTTGTAAACTATACATTCCGCTTATGCGTTCTGTTGAAACGGAACAGACAGGAGAATAATATATATTTAAAAATGGCTATATATATGGCCAGCCTTTTTTTGCATTCGCAAGCGAATACCAGATCGTTAAATTAATCCAGATATGCGGATAATAATTCGTTATAAAGAAGAATGTAAGTGCTATCATCTCCAGTCAAATTTAATAGTTTATCTTTATAAACTGTCAAACAACTTCAATTTCACTGTGACTTTACCTTCGAAAAAGTTAATGTGCACAGAGATTCGTACACTGAATATCCAATTAGAAATCTTTCTAGAGAAGTAGCCCATTATGGAAAGTTTTTTATTAATTTTAGAAATAACAATATCAGAATTTCGTTGCTAACATTATTTATTCTCGATAATATGTTTGCTGTTTTGAGGCATTACTCATTCTGAGCCACATGGCCATCTTCAAAACAATTTATATCCAAAAACACCTTCTTTGGTTAAATAATCTTTACGCTTGTCTTATTTTAAAGCTTTTGATGTAACTATCAAATAGAAGCGGACTTTATGAATGACCACATGAAGACACTGAAAACGAGGACAATTATGCCACAGTATTTTGAAAGATATTTAATAAAAAGTTATCCACGAAGGGCAATTTGTACAAATTATTTTGACTTAAGAAAAGATCATTTATATAAAGGAACTGGTTACATTCCGTTTTCAGCTTACAAAAAGATTATAATTTATTTTTCTAATGTATGGCTATTTATTCCGCCTGCGGAACTTGGGGATTAAAGAGAAGATTTCGCTTTTTTAGCAAACAAACAGTATAACTTATATTTCTTTTAAGTTTTAAATCTGCCTAATGCCGTTCATTATTATTTGTAAGTTTCTGGAAATTTCTTCATGCCGGTATGCGAAGAATTATCAAACATTTAAAAACTTACGCAAGATTCTTGCAGCACTCGTAATAATGTATAGTTAGGTTTATTCTTTTTAATGAGGACAAATGGAGTGACTGTGGGGAAGGACTTTTCCAGTCGCTTTAGAAGTATTTGACAGCAAACATATTTGCTTAAACAGATAATATTTCAGAAATAGAAGGTCATATATTATTTCGTTATACAAAATAGGCATACGCAACCCGATATATTTGACGTCAGCCGTACAACTGGCTTTTTAAGCAGGGCGAAAGTGTACCACAATCCTCTATTATTAGGCATACACTACCAGGCCGTCATTCTGTTGAAGTCAAAAAAGCGTTTCGAGTACTTGCTCAGGCCGACAAATCAAACCCTGCGCTATTTGGAAACTGCCTTACTACGGCGGGAGAAACCTGGCCTATGCAAGCAGTTTGATCATATGGTTAAGCTCCAATTACCCTGGTAATTGAGCACAAAGTTTTAATCCGCAAGTAATTTTTGTTAACTTATCTCCACCCAATTTCCTTCATATGCATTAAGTTCATACCTTGCCCTTTATTTGATTATTGTTTAAACTGAACTGTGGACCTTGCTCTTATGCCATGTAATTCCGCAAAATTTGAAACTATTGTATGTTGTCTTCGTGATCATCCTCATGCAGCGAGAAGGTACAGTTTAGAAGCTGTTAGGAAATTTACTGACATCAATTAATACTGCTGTGTAGGCCTGTTTTAAATATTAACCGGGTAACAAATCCTTCGAATTTCGTTGCGTACGCCACACGCCCAGGGACAGCTTGTAACAATTACGAATATGTAACAAAAGCCAATCATATATTGAAGCCACACTCGCAGCTGTTGCAAATTGGCAACTGGCATCTTCGGTTTCACCAACATACGGTGCGCAAGTGCTGTAGCATTTTATTTTTCAATAAGCTTACTTTTAAAACCGCCAAAATGAAAATGGAATTAAACTGATTAGGTAAGCCTTGGAGTTCCCACAATGGATCTCTCCCTAACAAAGTAGACCCCTTAAATCTGGCACATGCATTATCTTTAACGTAAACAGCATCTACTAAAAAATCACCTCTTTAATAATAAAACGTTAATAAGCGATGCGGACATTACAGTATGGCAAAGAAAAACTGCAACATTCATGATGAAATTCGACTGTGTAATTGAACATACACTTGGTCGCGTTACTTTTACAAGCAGAATTAATCCTAGGAAGGCCTTTTCGGGGGAAATTTCGTCATTTCGACTAATATTATTAATAAACATGAATTTTGGCTAAAGTGGGATTTGTCCAATATCGAAGCAAATTCCTAGGCTATTCGATATGTTCGAATCAGACTTTAAATTAATGTGCCTTGTGCAATGGAAATACTCCAACACAATAAATATAAATTAAGAACACATTCCCTCTAGAACCGAAAATGTTTGTCCGCGGTTACTCAAATGGTGAAAACAGTTTTACGGATTTAAATTCATTTCCGGAAACAAAGGAAAATTTCAGTTTTAAAAATTCATTTTGCTAGTGTACGGTTATACCACAAAATACATTAATATGTTTTCAGTGCAGTTTGTTTTACTACATCGTGTTTCAGAAGTACGTTTGCAAAGCCCGTCATGTGTTATCGCGAACATTTAGATAAAGTCTAATCTTATGCAATCTAAGTCATTTGTAAATATACCATTTTCTAAACTGTTGTTTGCGCTTATGTGTAATTTTGGAACAGAACACACAAAAGAATAAGTATTACTAAAATAACTGCCCATACACATGGCCGCCTTTTTTTTATTCTCAAGCTTATGACAAAATTTTAAGTAATCTATGATGAAAAAAGTAATCCAATGCAAGCATGAATGTGCGCTTTTTCCTTTTAAGTCAACATGAATGGTTTATCTTCAGGAAAATTAAGACGAATTGTCGAAAGTCTCTATTTCCGTTTTGAGATTACCTTGAAAAATAGTAATATGAATATAATTTCGTCAGATAAATGTCTAACTGAAGAACTGTTCATTAGGTAATCTATTATAGAAACTTACGTTTTTTAACGAACAATTAATACTTTTTAAAGTTCTTTGTAGTAGCAAATTCACCCAAGGTTGCTCATTATTAATTCTAAGTTTAGTACACACTTTTAAGCTGTTTTTCGAACGCTTATCAATTATTTGTACTCTTCTGGGCCATATTTTATATAGTCTATACGCATTGTATACACGACCAGAAAGGTCGCCAATGTTCGCAGATGCCAAGCTACAGGGACTGCTTAATAACTTATAAAGTAGAAGTCTTTGATTTATGACCGTAGTGAAAATCACAGGTAGTGAGAACTAAACAGGAACTTGCAACTGAATAAGATGTCAATACATAAGCCTACCGCGGCCTATATAGCAGTCTCTGCAGTTCCCTCAACCAGAATCCGATAGCAAAAAACAATGACAAACTAAGGGAGCTTGAAAAATGCACCACTTACTCATTTGGCCACGAAAGTCAAATAAATGAGGCCTCGTTTAGTGTGAATATCAGTAACACAGCTAACTGAGCATACCGAACTGCAAAAAATCCTTCATTGTTCTAGCGCTAGGTCGGGGAAATGCAGTAACCAAACGCTAAGTTGCTTCAATGTTTAATGAGCCAGAGTTTTAAAACATAAAACCCTTCAGTCACCACTAACTGTTTGTTGGTGTGAAGTGTGCAAATTAGGTACACGCAGCGGTAAAAAGCCCCTAGCGTAGGTCACACTACCATGAATTGTTTATTGTGGCCATAAAATTAGGAGACGTACCTCATTAATTATGGAAAATTCCCTGGAAATTAGCCTGGCATCTGCAAATCCCGGCGACCCTTATGGGGAAAATAGTCATGTAATATGTGAAGCGATGAAATCACTGCGCGAATTCTCATGATGAGAAAGGTTAATCTGGAATAGAGGTATATGCGAGGTATATACAAGGTCTATAAGGGTTTCCTCCGGTTTTAAATTTTTTTCTAATATTGAGTTTTTTACGTGTGTGCGGTGCTCATTCATGATGCCTCGGATCCGTTAGTTAATAAATGCAGCCCCTGATATATACAGCCTGATTCATGTCTATTTCGAAATTCTATGAGAGCTCTGCAACCGCTTCCTCAAAGCATAGGCGAGCACAAACTTTTCCTTAAGCACGACGAATACAGCATTGAGTGTGTAAAACTTGAATTCAGTTCTCATAGTCGCCAGCCTTCAAAATCATTCGGCAATCTAGAAACTTTCTTAAAACCTAAGGAAACACTTCCTTTAAGAATAAAATTTCCAGAAGGCGTAATTTTATTTCAAATAAGTAGAAGAGAGGATTTTTTCGTGCATCCTTTCCGTGAAATATAGTTGAACTTATAAAGACAGGCAAAATCAATGAAAAAATTACATAGTATTTAAGTAGCAATTATTTACGGAATAAACCTTTTCACGGTGGTCAGAAAGAAGCTCATCAGAGAGTTTGCATCCTAGCTTGGCCAAAAAAAATTGAAATTGGACTGCATGATTAACCGTATCACAGCCCCACTCAAGGTCGCTTTGCGAGTAATAACCGGTCGTTTTCAATTTGCCGAATGTTTCAAGAAGCACTGGCCATGTAGTTTATATAATCGGCATCGTCCAGCTCTACTGTATCAGGCTCATTGGCTGTGCAAGCTAACCTCAAAATAAGAGCATGCATACGCCAGGTCTCATGTCCAGTTTGTTAGGCAGTCATTCGTCTTCGGGACTTGCATGCTAACAAACTTACTTTAAAATCATTTTCGTTGTATAAGCTGTTACGAGATTTGAAATAGTTCGATATTAGAAATAATACATTACAGCACTTGCTTACCACAAGCGTGTGAAACCGAAGCCATTATTTCATCACTTATCGACAGTCTGCATTGCTCCGCGGTTGATTTCATATTGCATATTCGTATGACATGGCATAACGGCAAGAATCAGAGTCAGGTTAAAAGATAATTATGTAAACGACACTGCATCAACTCAGCGTATATAAAGAAAGTAGGGGTTGAGGGAATTTAACGAAAATTACTTCATGATTTGCAATAAGTACCTAATTACCAGGGTAATTGGAGGTTGCTCTCATGGTCATGCCGCTCGGATAGTTTTTGTTCCTCCCGCCCGATGTAAGCAGCTTCCAAATAACGCAGAGCCTGATTTTATCGGGCCCTAGTGAATATTCTGAACGCTGTTTTGACGTCGATATAGTGACCGCTGTCTGTTGAATGTTTTGTAATCAAAAACCTTGGAAATCCATTTGTTGATTGACGGCAGAGAGTCCTGCTGCGCATGTTTGTGTTAAATAAAAAAATCATTGGTCATTTACCTGTGATGCGGAATTGATTCTCCTCATCAGAAGGAATACATTTTAATATATAATTGTGGTGTCTTCGTGGATCGATTTGGAAAATGCAGTTTGCGATTGCAAATCGCTTTACTGAGGCATGTGGCTGAAATACTAGATGGGTTTAAATGATAAGTTACACTTTTTCCATTCACAAGCCACCTTCACCAGCACACATAACGTTTTGCTGTTAGCTCCGAGACCCTTGGAGTAATCGCAAAAGTACTTTGAGCCTATGTAGACACACGTCCGCATATAACCAAATTTCATTTCCTGACACAGAATATGCTAATTTGTTTGCTGATGGAGCACAGTTTGTCCGAGCACTATCGAGAACAATGGCTTAATACGATTTGGCAAACTTAGTGTTCCCATAGTTGCGCCAGTAAATCGCCCTACAATTATGTTTGGTCTTTGAAGAGATGCCGCCAGATAGAAATTCCCTTATAACGAGATAATTCTATAAAAACAATGTAGCATGCCGACTGATGACTTACCCTCTAAAGTGCAATCACCCATGTCGTTCAGCACACAGACAGCCAGCAACGGCTGCAGGGCTTATGCAGCCACTATCTCCTTACTTTTTTGATAATCCCCAATGCCTTTCTTATTTACCGGAAGGCAACCAATAATTATTTATCCCTCTTTGAAACGTGGACTCTCATCATACTTTTCGTCCTGCATTCAGAAAACACACTAAAGTTATGCAAAGGCATACTATTGACTGAATGGGCAGTTTTCAATTGTTTATGCAGACCGAGGTCCATTAACTTTGAGGATCCTAATTTTGCATGTAAAAAGCTTTTAGGAGACCGGAGGAGCAGAAGGAGTCAATTATTACAGAGGATGAATCGTATTTAAGCTAAAGGGCGCACCAATAATTTAGATTTAGAGTTTAGGTTGAAAGGTGTCCCAACAATTTAAGAAATTACATTCCTACAGCGTGATCCCGATCTGGCCAGGAGCCGTTAATCTCACCCACATACCCACGTGTGTGGCCAGGCTGTATGACCGTTATCACACAAAGCAAAACCGAGCTGTAACTAGAAGCAGGAAATGGCAAGTTTATAGCAAAATGGAGAGTGAAGGTAGAAGGAACAAAATTTTGGGGTTAGACAAAGCAAAATAGGACAACAGACACTAGCAGCACTATGTAGATATTGATTGTTCCGGTAATGTGTTTGATTCCGCCTAATTTGATTTGTTGGATAGTTCGAGAAGATGCTTAATTCCGCCTAATTTGAACATGCAGTGCCGACATAATGAATGTTTAAATCAATCGTCCTTATAGCAAATAGTTTTATCGAATGCCCATGGTGGTGTTCAAGATTTGGCTTAAAGAACCACTTGACTACTATTTGCTCCAATGAGCTTCACACACTTTAACTTTTTATTGGTCAAAATTATAACAAGAATAAATTAATATTAGCATACGACACATTGCACATTCGTGTAATGTGCATTATCCAAATATGTATTGGCCTTTGTTCGAATGAAAAAGGCACAATTATCAAATTCTTTAAATAGGCATTCAATAATGTTCGCTTGGAAATGTATGTTTTCCCAGAAATTCATGGGAAATATGTAAAGAGTATTTAACTGAAATCATAAAAACATATCCGCCATTAAGGCACATATATTAGCTCATTCGTAAAAAATTGCGGCACCTGGATTACCGCAATAAGAACTACAGGAAGGATTAAATCGTACAACGTAGTCCGCTTTAATTGAGTAGATAATATAACACTATATGTTTCTTTCTAATGAATAATTATTTACTTAAAGCATATTGCAGTAGACAGAGAACTCTATTGAAATCATTACCTTAGGTGTGCATTCATTGAGGTCGTCACAAAATGCCAATGGAAACGCGAAGATATGCCAACTTAGCCTATGAGATTTAAAAAAATAAAAACAAGCTTTATAAAAGTCAACGTAGACCCCGGCTCAAATGTTTAAACGTAATTACATTAAGATATTTTGCCTGTATAATAGTACCAGCCATAGCACCATATGTCCATTCACTAAGATCGCCATGAAATGCTAAGGGACACACTTCAGTCCCCAATTTTGCATAAACATGCAGAATACGCACTCTTTTATGACCATTTTAAAGCGCAAACTTTGTTTTTAGCATAGATAAAATGATTTTGAATAATCAAAATAAAAGTATATTTTAAGAACCATTATAATAAATGCGCAATTTTCGTTGTGTTTTCCGTCTACGCAATCTGCACATTTTCCATCTCGCACACTGGACCGTTGGCTACATTTGCGATCCAAGGAAATTCAAAGCTTACCGATTATGTGCGTTTTGCAGGACGTTGTTTTTGGAAAGGTTTTTTAAAGGCTCGTTAACATCCGTCTTGTACTTTTCTACGTAAAATGAATTGCCGGGCGGACATTTAATGATGCATTCAGCAACTGATTGTGTTCATCAAGCGATGTGAGAGATAAATGCAGACTTGAGGTTGAATCGCAACCAAACTTTGCTCATCACCGATATGCATTTTTTATAATGTAGAAAAAGCATTTTGCAAATTTTTATCGTTCACTTATCGTAGGTCACTAGCAAGTGCAAGTTTCAGCCTGGGATAATTGTGATAAATGACACATACATTTATTTAAATATTAAATGTGAATGACAATATAATATAAAGTCTCAGGGTCTTTGCTGTTAGGTAAGCAAAAAGGCAGGGGGTTAAGTAGTCGCAATTATGCCGTGCGATAATCTACTGCGCGTTCAGAAATTGCTCGTATGTTCATTAAGGAAAGTATCATTATCTTTAAGAAATCTGGTTATTTAACGCCGCTGAATATTTGCGATTCTTCGGAAGCCAACATGCAGGAGTTTTTAGTTACATGCTACCTACCGAATCAGCCAAATTAATTTTTTTTGTAAAATGTATGTCCCTCCAAACCCTTGTTCCCTTGAAAGTCATGAAAACGTGATAGATTGGTGTTTTGTTTTAACAGATTATATTCCGTTGAATACGGATAATAATGCAGAAGGAAACGTGTATTCAACTAACATCCAGAATCATTTAGACTCCTATCTTCAGCTATTAGAATGCAGACACGTTGTAAAATTACTATCCCAGTACAGTATACGAACATAAATATTACTTGATTTGCGACTCAGGGGACAAACAGGAATGCAATCTAAAGGTAGTGTTTTGCATTTTTTTAGTAAAAAGACTGAACACTAACTACCGACGCCGAATAATGTACATTTTTAGGCTCGCATATTATATTTAAAAACTGTTTCTTTTAGTCAAAAACCCCTGTTCAGTCGATCTCATCTTTGCCTTCTGATCTGCTTTATGAAATTTATTTTCTCTCCTCCATCACCAGTCTGTTCGGGCCCGATTTACACAGGACTCCAGACAATAATCTTTAGCCGAAATGTTCTTAATGAAAAACTCAGATTCATACGGCGTTGGTGAGATGCGCGTTAATTCAGCGCGCCAGAAAAATAATCTGACTGCCCCTTAAAAACTTCGGGAATTCGGAAGCACAGTTAGACGATAGGAGGAGAAAGACAGAAAGAGAGGGCAACATAGTGCGAGTTCATGAGCAATAATGTTGAACCAACGCGTTAGCGGAGGGTGGCGAACGAGCCCGCGAAAAAAAACCGATGCACGAAGTTCCGTAAGCTGTCTGATCCCTGAGGCAGCTAGCTGCCTTCTCACTACACATGAAGTCGGACTTACACACAGAATAGAGGCAAGCACCAGGCGCCGACACATGAGGCCGGAAGCCCCTATGCCAGGGCAACAAAGGTCTGAAGCCACTTACCTGATATGGTGCAGCAGTGGACAAATCAGCTTCGTCGGAAAAACCAGAAGATTTCTTCGGACACGAAAAGCCGAGTTCGCAGCAGCGGTATGGCGGAATCCCGCTTAATATGTGGTCGCATTTTACTCGATGGGACCCTCTACATACGTTTTGTGCATTACTTCTAAAAGTGCCGCAACAGATACCAATGGGGTAAACCGCTAGCTGCTCGAATCTTGATCATCAAGGCCGCAGTCCATATTTTGTACTGAGACTTTGACTATGCAACGAAACCGATTGCGTGGGCAGGGCTCAAACCATCAACAATTTAGATAGCAACGACGCAATGGTCGCATAATTATCAAGCTACCACCACACAGATGGGGAAATCGCTGCATCTCAGCGGCGAAGATTCAAGCCAATATTGTAGCAAACATGATCATAAGAGAAAGTGATGGTAACTACTGATTATATTACATGTATGATCGCATGGTAGTGTGTACTCTACATATTGTAGGTGCAAGCCAGAATCCAAAGCGTCAGTCGAATACATATCTGGTTCTAGTGATCGCAATCTATCCTTGCATAATAATTCCAGGAACTTCTCTGTATCATTCGATAAGCTGTTTATTCCAATTAACGTTTTACTGATGACATCCAACCACTTTTCCCGAAATTTGCTTTCCTTTTTTGCGTCTAGAACGACATGGCAAGTAGGTAGCTTTCCTTCCTCCTTCCTGGTAAAATTGATTGTCAAAATTTTGCTGTGTTTTCCTTTTCTGATTCAATTGTGTCGGTGGATGTTTCAGTAGAATCAGTCGAAATGTTCCATCAACAGATGTTCTGCGCAAGGAGTGCCCCAGGAAACAGACAGCTTATGTCTGTCCACCGTACTAAGGATAAACTCGTTTGTGGGATTTTTTCCGTAGCCCATGTGTGTTTTAAAGGGCAATTTCACTAGGCATCGCACCATCCGACAATGTCTTCATGAAAATCGAATCAGAATGTAATGTTATAAATCCTACTTAATTTACTCATTCGTAAAAAAATCCACCGATCCCAATTGGCCAGTCTTTTGAATGCATGTGGTGATAGTTGCTTGCCACCTCCCAAAACTATTATATTAACGTGACTAAGAGTAGCAAGATTATATTGTCCACTCAAGCAAGACAACAGCCAATTAACGAATGAATGAAAACGTTCGCGTTCCACGCATTTGTATGGGTAAGGAAGAAGGACTGTCGAGCAGGGTATCACTTTGTTTACTTTCTTGAGCTTTCAACTTCTTACAGCTGATTGTTCCTTAGACCATTTGCAGAATAAAGTGTTGATTTCACTTCAGGTAATCGCCACTTTCTCCCAATTACTCATTCTGTGTTCATCGGCACAAGGTAGGTGTCACGTAATTTACATCAAATCGTGCAAAACTTTTTTCACTTTACATTATGTACATTACTGTAAATTATATTAACATTTAATTTAGACAAGGAAATAGGCAGCCAATCTAGCATTTAACGCCTATGCATTGTGTACTTATGTCCATTAAATTCGAATCGGCATCAGGCTTACCCGCAATTAGCAGCGTTTTGTTTAATTGCACAGGTTCACCCTCGTACAGTTTAAATTATAGAGGCGATGTACCACTGTAGCTAATTGCTAGGCGATAAAAAAGCTGAGCTTGCTTTTGTTGGCTAGTCTTGCTATTAATCTAATGCGCACGTATTTGTATTTCCCTCCGCAACATCATTATTTGAGTAAGATCACCTGATCTATCTCGTGTTTCACTCGTAAGGCGTAGATTTTCCGTTAGAATAGAAAAAGGACATGCAAATTAATGAACATAGTGCACAGAAGCACACAAGTGCCAGGTGACTGACAGATTCGGACACTTGAATCTTGCATGCGAGAGGCAGTAGGAAGTTTGAGTTACAGGGCTTTCCTGAATGTAATTGCTTAGGCACGTTTACGTCAATGAGAACTGGCTTACATTTTTGGCAACAAATCTTCCAGCGCAGATTAATCCATCGCGTGTAGGTAGAAAAGGTGGGTGTGAAATTACTTGATAAAACATGGCGGTTTATATCTAATGCCCCCTTCATTGGGTTGTTTTCATGATTGTCTTACGAACAGAATCTATTTGATAATACCCTGTCCACTATTTGCCAAACAGGTCCTATGTGGAAAGACAATCACCTGGCAAAATCCAAAATTACTGAAAAGGGTAGAAGGCACTGGAATCTTATCAGGCAGCAGTGGTCATTAGCGAAGCCAATCTTAGTTTTAACTGCATCAAGCCATGCCTGAGGAAGTGACTGAACGAGTGCTTTAGCATCGTGCTTATGTTTAATTAGTCTCCAATTTGTGCGTTGGACTACACATAGGGCGATATCGTTTGTGGAGGCCCATGTAGTACCTGCGGAGATGGTGTATTTAACTATGGACCTGAACGAAATTCGGTTGATGTTCTCCTCAATAATGCCTTTCTTCCTGACCAAAATAAAAAAAGAGGAAATAACGCGACCGATGCGGCGCATGACTACATTACAATGAACTAATTCAGGTGTCAGGCAACGGTTCGGGGCACACACCGCGGAAAACACAATAATCGACTTTGCTTGTAATGTTAGATGCATGGGCATTAAACGGTTATAGGTGTATCGAGTATTAAATGTAGTCAAACTGTTCATTCAAACTGCGTAACTGAGAGTAGTTTTAAGCAAGTAAGCCTTTGTATTATGAATAAGTTTAGAAAAAAAGTGGTTATGTTAAATTCCAACACGAAGCGAAGCTACCGATCGGGAATGCTGCTAAAGTGTATGTGCACTTAAACCCGTTTCTAACTAACTGTATGCTTGCATGCTACCAGCAATGCTAAGTCAATTTGGCGAACGTGAGAAGAGCAAATTATCAATAACACAACTGCCAATTTGTCGCTATTTCACTACAACAAGCTCGGAGGATTTAGCTACTTGTACAAATTCGCGAAATGCAGATAACTTCAATAAATCGGTGGACTGCTCAGCAACGGGCCAGTTGATTTGTCTTTCTTCAACGCACTGTTAACTGCTCTGGGCTTTAAAAATAAACTGCTTTGTCAATCTTCGATTTTTTGACGGCTCATCTGGCCTACCATTAAATGAACCTGTCCTGTAGGTAATCTCCCTGTTTTGGCAACAAATTCCTTTTCCTCCTTGTCTTGTTTGTTTGATATCGCCGGAACTTATGGGTGGGATCGGAAGGGAAAATTCTTATTAATGAAGCTCATACACGAAAGCCCGCCACTACCAGAGGGACGGCACGGTGGATTACTTTGCTTTGCATGCTCATTGTGCTGCCTCTATCCGTCAGGCGAACCAGCGCATTTCTCATCAAAATAAAGCACGTCTAGCCTAAACCGATCAAAAAACGCTATATACCATGCCTATAACTTTTTTTAAACTGACGGAGAAATGCTTTGCACGCGATCGTGTTGTGTGTTTGAGATGGCTGGAGTAAAGATAGACAGTTAAGCTCAGTTTTTTATGCTATCTCGAGCAGGAAGGATAATTGATGTTATTTGAAATTGCTGTTTGTCTATTTGTCGACCAAGTCACGTGCAGTGGGCCGCAGCAGCAATTTCCATTTGCGTAATAATGTGTGTTGCGATCAACTCCGGGTGCTCTGGGAGGAGTTAGTGAGGTAGATGCGGCGCAAGAATCTTTTGCATTGGTTAGGCGTGCACACCCTAGACCCCAAAAATGAACTAATCGCTCGTGCCGCTTATACCGTAACATTCAAGACGTGTGACTACTTTGAGTCTTTCCAAGTTGTAAAACTGTCTTTCTCATTCAGTGGTGGAATTATGCAGCATTTCCTTACTGAATATCTCTGGCATAGCGTTATATGTGCTCTGAATTGCTGCTCATCACACTAAACTCGCCCTTTTATGCGCTTTTCGCTTGCTCACTTAAACAGTCGCCAGCTGTTTTAAAATGTTTTGCCAATGCAGTTTGGTTAAATTAATAGGCGAGACTGCTGTAGATGCTGTGGTAGGCTTCCTTAACAACTTATCTACTACTTCAAAAGAACACTGTTGGTGTGCTTGGGACGACTTACAACCCTAGTATAGGACAGCCTACCTTATTAATTATCAACTATTCCCTTTGTGTGCCAGGTACTAATTAGGCCGTGGTTTTTGGCATTCGCTCTTGCCAACAATATTAAGTTGAGTTTGTTTTATGCATTAAAGAGATAAGCAATATTAGAAAGCACATTCAAATAAATAAAACTCACAGGAAATTAGCGGATAAGAGACGGAAGTGACATATTATGTGAGGGGTCGGTACCACTGTTTTTGTGGTCAAATGCATGGTCGTGCAGATCCTGTCATTGCACTGTGAGAGAGTGTAAATCTACTTAAGCGAATGAGCTCTCAACAAACATGGACAAGTAGCCACTAGTGAATGCTGGGAGTTATTTTCTAGCTCACCCGTTTAATCCCCATGAACAGGTTTCGTTAGTGAGGTCACAGATGGGTGCAATATATTTAATAACCAAAAGGTCGCTGGATAAGTGACTGCGGAGAGCACGTATATCTGTTTCCAACAAACTGTAGATTCAAAGACAAGCGTAGGCACTTCAAGCACTTGATTAATTTGAGTATTCACTATTACTAATACGAGAAATATTAATTTCGCTCTAGGAGAATTATAATAACCAAGCATCGCCTACGACGACTGAATGGATTGAGTAAAATGTAGAAAAGGAGAGAAATTAAAGCATACGGTGGTGGTTTGACTTTGAGCCGGACAAACATTGTACTTTAAGCAAAGTGGCCTGCCCGTTGGCCTTACGAGCGAACTCCTCTCCTAGTCTTCTTTTCCAGATGCATTTTTCTTGGTACGCTCTTTTTCGATCATGATAATGTGTCCCGGCTATGCTACTCATTTGAATGCGGTAAGTGTGGTTTCCAGTTGATTGCTTCAGATGAATAATTTAAAGGCCACTATTCCTCGCTAGAAACGGCGCATTTAAAAGCGTGGCATAATCGACAAATATGACTGCCATCCTAGAATATGCAATTATATTTCTGAGAATTAATGTGCAGAAAGTCTGCCGTCGATGTTAAATAACGTCGTATTGGCATCTTCGACGGATACTTAGTTTCTTATCCAACAGAATATTTCTATTCAAAATGGTATGGAAGAATGAAAATTGCCACAATCCTTAAAACAGGAAGAACATTCAGTTACTTTAATGTAATAAATCCATTATTAGGATGTATTAGTAGAACCGATTCAAATAGTTTTCCATAGTACATACACTCGTTGGCTGAAGTTACAGGTTTTGCAACGCCACTGGATCGAAATCGACTGTAGTTTTACTGCAGCGATTAAGACAAGTATATCAAGGGAATTTTTCTGAAGTCGTTGGAATGCTCTTGCGGAAAAACCAAATAAAAATGGCGCGCATACCGACCGCTTCTTTACGCGCCCATCTTGTACACCCTAAGGATAAGGTTAGGTATCTCGATAAAACAGAAGTCCTGTACAAGATTTCATACGAAGCTTGTGAAGGCGTATACTGTGGCCAAACAGGAAGGTCCGTCTCCAACCGCAATTCCCAGCTGGCAGCATCAGCTGGCAGTGCAAAGATGTGACGATTTTACACCTTTAAGAAGACCGAGCGTTTCTTGATTATTTTTCCACCATGGACTGACGCAAATTGCATCTACCCGTTAGCGTCCACAACAAATGGCTATATTAGAGTAAAAACACTTTTGACATTTTAATTATTCGTTGCACATCTTCTCAAGTCTGATGACGACCTTAAGATCCGGCGTCGAAAATGTCCTCAAACCATTTACCCTATTTTTCCAAGGAACGCCTTTATTCAAAAATTAAATATTTGCGTTTAAGTAAACTTACTTGTGTCAGATGCTATAAGCAAACATGGTTTTGCTCAGTCAAATCCCATTGAAACAAGCCGTTGGGCGCTGCGCATGCTGGAGGTAGGTTATCATTGCAAAAGATCAGTAAATATTGCTTGTTTATTTCTCACTGTGCTGTGGAATGTTAAGACAATTTTAAGAGTCATACTTTTTCCGTGGATTATCGTTTGCTACTGATCATCAGAAAGCATGCTGTCATTGTGAATTTGTTCGTCCGGTTAGCCCGTAAAAAGTCAACCTTACCCTCTACTAAATTTTCTAGGCTTTTGTTGCCAATTTTAAAATGACCCAAAACTGCCTTTGTGAGTCCTCCGTAATCTAACCGTTTCGCTTTGGTCACCGGAACTTTGTCATTTTAGCGTGGAAGGCTGCAGTTTTTTGATGCGGACAGGATTAGAAAAGATTCCCTAACAAATTGCGAAACATTATCAGCCGCTGTTTCCGGACGAGAACCGACTTTGGCACGCAAGATAGAACAAAGAGTTAGACTGACAGCGTATTCCTCAGTGTTATTAATCTGTCACGCCTAGGCTCAGAAATTCTGAAAACTGGCGATGTGGTTCACTGCGCCTCGTCAAATTCACATGCATAATTTAGAAAAGGATAGAGATTGGAGTTGAACGGCCCCGATTTTGTGGCCTTCATGAGCATATCACGAGAGAAAGCTGTGAAGTATAGGCGATTTGTAAAATCTGGTGCATTGCTATTTGAGCACGTCGTGCGTGGTAGCCATACACGCAATATTGTTAATAAGTACCATGTATTCTTGAAAGCAAGGACTTATCCCCACAAATGATTTAATAGAAAAACAATTAGTACGAATCTACCTTATAGTGAAGTCATTCTATTCTCAGTCTCTGATAGTTATTAACTGGTGGAGTAAAACGAAAGGTAGAGTTTGGCTCAAGTATGTAAACAGTTGAATGGAGAATATTTTATTAAAAACAAATCCTGCATGTAAAAAATAAGCTTTTATTTTAAGAATGCTTTTCTTGGCAAAATAGACCAAACTAATTGACAGCATCTTCGACGCCGGATTGGCAGGTCATCGTCAGACTTGAGGCGATGAGCAACGAACAATGTAAATATCAAAAAATATTGTAACAATTTTATTGTCATCTGGCGTGGGCGTTAACTGGCAGAAACAATTTGTGTCAGGTTATGTTGGAAAAATTAACAGTCGTAATAGCGATTTCGCTCATTTAATCTATAGCCATATTTCGAAGAAAACATTTATACAATTGAACCATTGCCTTCCGGAATAAATTTTAACAAGGCGAATATCACGAGTTGAGCAGAATTTACTGACGTCATACAATTTCGTGACCCCTTATTCATCTGCAAATGGTCATTTCCTGTTAATATAGTAAATTAACTGTCCAATTAGAAGGGTGAAGCTTAATAAGTAAATAGGGTGGAAAACGTAAGTGAAAATGTGAGAGCATAGTGAGGTGTAGAGGAGGGGGCACGTAATTATCACAGCAAGGCGGTTTACGTTACAGTGAAAGCCTGTGAAGCGTAATTAAAGGGGGGGGTTAGAGCAAAGTACGGGGCAGCAGTCGGTCTTAGCGGGGGTGGGGACGAGGGAGAATGAGTGAGAGCGACTGGGGTGATCGATCGTTACCATGCGAGATTGATCACATGATCCAGCTGCTAATAGAGATCTGTTTTCCCTCTGCGTATTGCAGCGGCCTCGGTAAATAGTAGAAGACGTCCGGTTGCCCCCCGAAATACGACCCTAAACGCGGTCTTTTGTTCAACTGTATGGCCAGTATCCACTAGGTGCATAGCGGTTGAGCTCTTAGGTATTTTATTTTCCACCTTGAGCAACCACTTCGGCATATGTTTAGCTGACCGTGTTGCTAACTGCCTTTGCGTACGCCCGATATATTTGCATTCACAACTATATGTTAAATCGTAAACGCAGTTTGAGGTGCCGTGCATCGGCAGAGTGTTTTTGGTTGGTCTTACTGGAATAGCCGTTTTTGTGCTTATGCACAACAATATGGAGGCGGGGTAACTTCTTTCCATCGTGCATCTAAGCCTTCACTTGATCACTTCGGACACATTATCGCCCTTGAAGGGGGGAGGAGATGCTCACTGGCTTGTCTGCGTTTGCTATACTTATCGATGATTTTTTCAGAATAGCTATTTCCAAGAAACATTTACTTAAGAAAACACATCTCTTCATCGATCGTATCCACAGAATAGATTCTAGCAGCTCTATTAAAAAGGCAAAATAACAAGTTTCGTTTCCCCTGGGTTGGAAAGAAACTAAGAAGATGCATGTATTGCCCTTTCCATGTGGTTTTCCGGAAGATGGACCTTTGAATGGAATCATCTGCCCGTCTGCGTAGAAGAACGTCTAGGAAAGCCAGTGTGTCGTCCATCTCATGTTTCATCGTAAATGTGATGTTTGCATGTGCTTCGTTCATGGCTTTAAGTAGCAGTTCTCCCTCTTCAGGGTGTTCGACTATGACAAGAATGTCATCCACGTCTCATCAGTAAAAAGCAGTCCTTTCCCATATAACTACATTACAAACATGTCAGACTTGACACCGACAAAATTGCAAGCCGAAGGCCCCTCCATAGGGCTCAATTTTTTCTGTACCAAGAAAGAAAGTAAACCCGACAGAGATTGAGGCCCAAATTGAAGATTAACATTATCAGTTATCAGACCGTAAGCCAACGTCAAAAGAATCTGCAAAATAGCTTAAAGTGCTCGCTTTTAACTAAGTAATACCTTAGTTATTTAAATGATCTATGAAAGTTCTACGAAAATTCCCATTTCTACAATTGAAAAGTCGTGTTGGCAAACGATCGTTTTCGGTCATTCATCGTCAGG